>JAPYZM010001521.1:0-17936 GCA_030522845.1 Psyttalia concolor
TTGCAATAAATAACTCTTGTATTTACCCGCAAAATGATTTTTCATTTTATCAGTGCAATCACCACTCGCCCCATTTATCGGTGGAATTTTCTCCCAACATTAACGGCTAATTACACTCACGTTTCACGTGAAAAATCATCGATCCAAGAGTTAGAGAGCACAAGCCAGTAATTGCAGTGAGTTCAAACCAAAAAACTACACAAAGCCCGTTAACTCTCCTCAGTTTCTATCCGAAAAATTTTAACGCTCAGCCGTTGGTCAATAGAAAAATCTACTCCTGTACAAATTGATTATTCCGTTGGTTCCCCGATGTTTCCCATCACTCCGACCCATTTTTCTTTTCTATTTTTTTTATCAAAACGCTGAGAAAAAAATTTGAAAGTACTAATTAAGCCCGGGAATTGTCTTCGTTAAACTCGTCAGTGGAAAGTGATCGATCATTTCGAGAATTAATTAGGCAAGTCGTAAAAAGTCCAAACTACGAATTGACGAAAATATTGAAGATAATTCTCAGGGATTTTTGCTGGTAATTTTTGGTGAATATTTTTCTACCCGTTGGAGACCTTCCCCATTGTCACCCCAGAAGCCTCACTCACCCCATAATTACCCCCCTGAGTTAATGAGTACCTGACGAGGCCCAGAAAAAATAATAGACCAAAACAAACCCATCATCAATCAAAATATTTATGAAACGAGAGTCTCACTGATTTCAACGGTTCCACACAACTGAGTTCATCGGCACATAACGATAATGTGCATTCGCTGCGAACCTTGACCGTGACCAAGGCGACGGTATTCACCTTCGAGTCTCGCGCGCTCATTTTCCCTCAAGCGTAACGAAAGTGCACTAGTGGTTAGGGACTCAACCGTGTCTGTCCACTGCATGTCTTCAACGAGATGCCGGAGAGAGAATGAATGTGACGCACAAGTAAAACGAGCAAAACGAAAAAAAAAGAAAAGAGAAAAATAAATCGCGAAAGGAAGAGAGAAAGAGATAGTACGCACACGCCAATTGAAACGTCACTCTGGCCCGGGAGAAATCGCCAGTAAAAATTACCCAACCGATCGGTAATCCCGAGAGTTCGCCGAAAATTGTCTCACCACTCGGCAAAAATTCGTGACAATTCCGAATAAATTTCGCTAATTATTCGACGAATTCTACCGAGCGATTGGGCAATTTAACCGAACAATTCCCACCGCCTCGAATATTTTTCCATAATTATTCGAGGATTTGCTCGTCTTCGGGCGCTCCTCTCCTCATCGCCGCGGCTTTCACGCCTGAGTAATCAGAGCCAGAGGTATCACACGTGTTTTCCCTTTTTTTTTTCGAATCCCCTGGATTTTTTGGTAACCCAAAACCCGAGGTTTTACAAAAACTGGTGACACCGATTGGTGGACTAATTACGCGGACAACGAGACTGATTTATCGGACGTAAATTCCGTTGAAGATCAGTAACAAAATAATATAAATAACGAAGTCAGGACACATTGCGCTCGGTGTAGTTCGTTATCGTGGTTGGGATTTATCAAAAGCTCGATCAATAATTCTACGTACGTCGGGTAATTGTAAGCTCTCGCTGCGGCCTTGGCTAGAAAAGGCCCCTAAATAATGTCTCTCGGGGTACAAGACTGACCCGATTTATTCGCCCGCGCATCACCACTCCTCGTTTGCTTCGCCATCCTGTCTAACTACTTCCATTCCGGTGTAACGATTTTTTTTAACAACAATTTAATCTTCAATAAATTAATCTCTCCTGCAAAAATCTCTCCCTATAACTCAGTATTTTTTACATCGATCAAAATTAATAGAATTTCACTTCACTCGTTACAACCGCAAAAATTAATTCCCCATTAATTAATAATTATTAAAAAATTACGAGACGTAATTAAATTGATAATTAGTCCCATTGACGGCAGGGTTATTAGCGATTATTTGCCAGTCCAGTATCCGGAGGCTGACAGTCCCTCCCACCGCCAAATCCACTTTTTCCCCCTCCTTAACCAACATGTGGCGTCGCTAAAACTGCCCCCCCCCCCCAAGTGCCCCCCCCCCCCCCATTTATGTTTTCGCAAACTGACGCGTGTCGAAGGCCCCGGAACGTGCCGGGGCGGACGGTATACGCGCCTTGGTCTCGGGTCAAAAAATAGCGTTACCGTTAAGGGAACGCGCGAGCCATGGTTTTCTCTTCTCCATGCACTCGATTACCAACTCGTCGTATATTTCCCTCTTTCCCGCTCCCATAAACCTATACCACTTTTCCCTACCTATCTGCCTAAGGTACTGCACTCTCCACTTGACTGGAGAAAATAATCGGCAACTTTGTTACGTGCCTTGGAGGCCTAAAAATATTGAGAGGTACTTCCGCATTGTGCTCAATGCTGACAATTCAATTCACATGTTTTCGATCGGATTCACAAAATTGTTTCCACCATTCTACACAAGCTGGGGAATTGAACTCCGGCGGAGGGGGGGGGAGTAACAATAAATGATAGAGATAAACATCGAGAAGTATTCATGGCCTTTTTGCAATTTTTTTTTTATGCAATACGTGAATTGACAAATTTTCTATTCACACAATTCCCCGGAGATTGTTATCTAGTCGGGTTTATCGCTGGGGGGAATTCAACGGCTCCTGGAGGAAAATTTCAATTGTTATTTAAATAACAATCGACCGACGATCGCGATTTTTCAACTGGAGAATTTTTTTTTTTAGTGAAAATTCGATCTCTCCCAAAAATTACTGGGAAATTGAACAATTTTATTATTTTTTTCCAAATGCTAACGAAAATAATTAGTGAAATAAAAAGCTCCATAAATCGGTCAATGAACCCACCTCATCTACTTATAATACCGTCGTATTCGTATATAATATTGTTATGAGAACTCGTACGAAATCGAAGATAATTCTGTGAACTGGAGTAACGCGCTTTCTTCCAACGGAGGATGCGCATCGTGATGCATTTTATGCGTTACATGAATTCAAAGGTAAAAGGATGTGAAACTCGGCCAATGATATGCTCACCAGGTGCTTGTTGTTTTTTTTTTAACTCCCCAGAACATTAAAAACATCTAATAATTTCGTTGTATGAAATTACCCCATGTACTCAATATTTTTTTTTCTCATTTTTTTTATTATATCGGTTACGAGCAGAAAATTCTATGTAAATTCGCCACAATCTAATCGCCATTGCGTGCATAAGAATAAATCACGCGTGACGCGTGCGGCTCGGAAAATTCCTCACGATTTGAGTAAAAAAAAAAATCGAATTTCGCAGAAAAAAAAATTCTTCCAACGACCCCAGTCACTCCGCTCGCTCAAAAGTATTTATTACTTTCAATTTATTTATTTATTCGATGGATGGAATTATGTTTTTCCCCGAGTGTGGAATTGTCAAATAAATTCCCCTCTTCTCCCCAGGAATTAAAACCTGAATGGTTATCGGAGCTGACTCACTCCCCCTGTCAGCCGAAAGTGCCGGAAAAAAATCAGGAAAATGTGGCTCTCGTCTCTCGTAATTATCATCAGCTGTACGAGCTGGTGTAGCGGATTGCCATCCACTCAGACGTCAACTCGTCTACCAGTGAAGACCAAACAAACGACTCCCCTCAACATAAGCACATCGACATTATCATTACCAACAACAACTGCGTCATCGACATCAGTGGAGAGATCCAGAATTTCCGAGATCCCGTACAGCACGGGATCCAGCACTCTGACGACAAAAAATACAGCAACCACTGAGGCCACATCCTTCACCCCGGCCAAAGAGACGCGCGAATCCCCCGGCAAAATTCGCCCCCACATCAGGCTCAACATCAACTACACGAGCGCCAGCGAGGTAAGCGCCAGAAGAACTAAAAAAAATTTTTATTTCCACCTCGACGTGGATAACTAATTTATTCCACTCTCACAGTAACCACGACCTTTACCCTCTTACACTAATCGCATCCCCGGGATACGATCATTAGATCCGTCATTAAAAATTTTTTTTCCTGATTATGTTAATTAATTTTGGAGAATAGCGGATGTGCTTAAGCCAGTCCGTCATCTCGGGAATTACTCCCGGTTAACTAACGCGAGAACAACAGCTGGGATTTTTTTTCCCCCCCAGCCGAGTAATTTAAAAAAATATATTTTTGTGAATTTTCTCAATTAGGGGTGGATTTTTAACGAGATTATTGCTCAACTCTTGAAGAAAAATCCCGTGAGTTCCATCCCCAAGGGAAAATAAATCAATTAAATGAATGATAAATTTGCAGTAATATTTTAAATTGTAAACAATAATTTTTTGTGCAAATTAATTACATAGTGTTACAAGTGCGTACAGAGCCTCATCGCACGCACGACTAGCACGTACTTTTTGCGGTATTCCAGTTAACAACTGGTCAATGACGTTGAGATGTGAATTTATATGTTGCGGTAGGATAGTATCGAATGTGAGAGTACCTACGGGGAGCGTACATGAGGAGGCGTACGCTACAGACGAGGTAATTCCTATTTTCGACAATCTACAAACCGACTTCAATCATGAATTAATTAAATGAATGAATGAATTGATTAATTAATTTAAATTAATTTCCACCTCTTCAGAAATCACCCGTCAAACCGGGGGGAATATAATTTCGCCTAGATCTCTGCAATTACATTAATTCTCTCAGCGTGACACTTTCTGTAATCGGATTGCTTTCTTGTGGCGCCAATCATCCCGAGATGAGTAATTTAATTGGTCCATTTGCCTTCATTAATCACCTGCGAACGCGCCAGTAAACTAATCTCTCCCCAAGCCCCCAGACTTCCCGAATATATCGTTCCGCTCGGCCGACGTCAAATCGAGTGGTTCCACTGTCCCGAAAGAATTGGAAATTCAATTCAATTTAGCCCAGCAAAAAATCTCCGGCTTACAATTCTTACAGGCCTCTATTTTTTAATATCCATAAAAAAATTACCCCGAGCTTTGATTTATCTCGCTTCGCTTGTCAATAAAAAAATTTAAAAAACTAAAATCTCTTGGGGACGAAACAGGTGGTCGAATTGACGTGACGATTGACAACTTTTAATTGACAATTGCCAGAATTTTTTAAATTATTGTTATCCCCCGAGTCCCCAAAAATTCTCGAGAATTTCTTTGACTGGCAATTTTCATTGAATATTCCTCGGCGTGTATCAATGACAGTTCATCATCTCAACTTGCAGACTAGAAAGCAGTTTAACAAAAGATACATATAAAAAAAAAGTGCGGAATGTAGTGCAGTCATGGTTAAAACCCGGAACACAATATTACGCAATGCAGCACTTCCACATACAATAAACTCATACCCAAAGAGACAAAGGCCACGATTATTTTCCCCCGTTTACGTTTGTAAACGGTTAGTGTCGAGTCATCGTACAGATAGAAAGGGGGACAAGGAGTATTTGCGAGCGGGTAGATAAGGAGAGAAGCCAGAACTTAAGGAGTACAACTCCAACGAAAATGAATGAAAGAGGAGGTTAAAAAAAAATCCTTTGAAATGGGTCGATCTCGAAAGTAGAATCACTTCTGTACTGTGGCGTGCTGGGTTGTTTTTAGTTGTCGGTGGTGCCCGGTATTTCAGGCCTCGGGTTTTAAGCGCTCTAAGCATCATGCGGAAGTGGAAAACTCGGTAGAAATCCTCGATAATTACAATTACCACGGCTGTACGAGCCCCACGGGATATAGGATGGCAAATTGAACGTGCACTCTAAAAAAATTTTCTTTCTCCTTTTCATTTTATCCTTGTTGATCGCTACCATCGAGGATCGCTGACGTAGGAGAGGTGGAGCTTATGGCAATTACCAGCTCACACCTTACTCCTTCCCTAGATCTTTGTAAATCGGAAATTTGAAATTGATTTGTCGGGGGGAATTATCTTCTCCCTCTGGTCGTACAATTTTTTTTTAACAATCGGAATGGAAACAAATTTTTGATTATTAACAAGTGCACTATTAATTCTCTAACGGGTTCTTATCGACTCTATGGCCGTCAGAAGAGCAAGAAATTAATTACAATTTGGTTATTTTTTTGAAAGACGGCCTGCCCTGGACAAGGAAAAATTCTCAAGAAATTGTCCTATAAAAAATTTATGCTTCACCGGTCGACTGATTTTACGAGCATCGGAAATGACAACTAAGGTCTGAAATCCTGTCAGTATCTTTTTTTTTTTTATACTCTAGGAGCACAGGCGGAAGTGCTCGGGTTGTGGGGTAGTAACGAAAAAGCTCGAGTCTCCTGAATGGATATTTTTCCTCGGGTCTGATGGAAAAAGAGGGACTAGCTGCGAGGCGGATTTTATCGTCAAAAACCGTATTTCCGTCGCTGAGGAAAAAGAAAAAAAGTCCTGATCGCATCCGTCCACTCATTTCCCAGAGTTCCTGGCGGAAAAAAATATTATTTCCCCCCTGAGATATTTTTGAGACGATTTTTAAAAATTAATCGACGAAAATTTACCGACAAAAATTTTTTTGTTCTACCGGCGGAGGACAATCCCAAGAGACTCAGTGGGAATGAGTAAATCCTCGGGAAACTCACAAACTTTAGCCTCCCAATTCAACATCATCTCCCTGAATGACATCTTTCACTCTGGAAAAAGTTGTCTAACGGTATTGCGTGAGTACATAATGGACTGTTACTTTTTTTCTCTTTACTCAGTTATTGTGAATAATAAAATTCCATCGTCGAGGAGGGCTCTCATACCGTATTTCAAGGACACGCTGCGAAAACCGTTCGCAAAATGGGCACGAGAAATGGGAAATTTCTGCGTGAATGCATTCTAATAACTGTAACCATAATACTAAGATACAAGCCATCCATAAGCGAGTCACGAGGTCTGTAAAATTATTAAATTCATATATTCATTTGCGCACCCGCCAAATTGGGTTAAAGTGCTAATATCAGAATTTTTCCGAGTGCCGAATAAATCGTATTTGAGAAATTTCAATAACTCAACGTTAAAAAAAAAATCCAATTACCCAGCATTTCCAAGATAAATACGAGAGATTATATTTTAAATTACCGACGAATTTAAAGCAGTAAAAAATCATAGGAGATTCTCGACAAATTCAAAAAATATAAAAATTCGGATTTTTCACTAGAACTAAAAGATCGCCAGTTAATAATTTACTGAAACTCTGCTGACATGAAATCATGAGGTCCTCACCGCAAATTTCTCCATAACTTTTCTCGTTAACTGAAATAATTACCCGAGTCGTATTTCACGCGTAATGCTCCGAATGCAGTAACCCCCGGCGCAATTACAGGCCCGAAACGAGGGGAGGAAGGCCTCAACTGACGTAATTGATAAAGACGACTCTCTGTCTCTCTGCCTCAATTAAAAAATTCATGTAATGCAATTCCCCAATTTTTTTCCTCCGGAAAACTCCTCCCTCCCCCACCTGAACAATGCGAAAGCATTCTAACGATGATCCTAATCACCACCGGAAATACACCACAACATGTTCGTTTCTGCAAAAGCCATTTGCGGCCTCGGCTGGGGCCAGAACAAACTCCCCTGACCTGATTTGCACGTCGTGTCAATCTCCAAAGTCGTAAAATCCCCAACGACCTCTTCCTCAAAATAACCGAGTAACAACTCCTCAAACACTTATTTACATTCAATTCATTTACTCCCCCCCTCCTCGAAAAGTAACACACTCGCTCAATTTAATTAGATTCACGAAGACTCAAGCGGTTGTCTTAATTTTAAAACCCTCACCATTTACCGTAATTCAAAATTTCGCGTGAACAGATGGTTAAGTAACTTCTACACTCGACATTTCGTTTATCTATTTTTAAGTGACTTTTTTTTTTTTTTTCAAACAATTATTGGGCATTTGTTTATGACGCGGAGAAGCGTGTCGAGGCAGTTGACGAGATCTGTCTTTCGAGGTCAGCCAATAACAATGAACCGTTAAGTAATTTATCCAGGGTAATATTGCGATGCTGTGACGTATCAATTCTTGATAATTTTTTGGCACAACATGTTCTCAATAAATAAATTAACAAAAATGTGAGAGGATTTTTTTTTATGACTTGAAATATTTTTCCTGCGGTTTTTCAGGCGCTCGGAGTTGACATTTAATCGCTCATTAATTCCGATCAATTAAAGAGTGATAAAATATTTTTATAAATTATTGATGACGATAATGGCGGTGGTGGCTAATTAATTATCACCGGATGAATTTAATTTTAGTAATTAATATTCAGTGCGAGAGTCGAATGAAGAAAAATTAATAAATTCCCCACGACGTGGATTGCTCTGATTAATTTGTTAATTAAAAATTCATTGAACTCCCCAATTTCGGCCTCGGATATCATTTTAACAATTAGAGTGAACAAATAGGAAGCAGTTGTAGGAGAACATCTTCACTTTCCCAAGGAATGAAGAGGTGAAAGGATGTGGAAAAGGATACGAGGTGGAGTATAATAGATGAACGTGAAAATGGCCCGGGATGATTGTCGGTATAACGGCGTAACGGTAAATCCGTGACGACCCTCAAACGTTCGTTCTGCATTATGGTATAATTCAAGTCGCAGTAAGGAAAGAGATTTAAATCTGGATGAGGAATGTTGAGCCAAGTAATTATCTGATTGTCGTCGGGTTCAGGGGTCACTTTGCTGACACACGCGCACCCAATTTGGCCAACGACAATTGAGGAATCCCCTTCACTCCCCCATTACTCCCCTGATATTTCCACAATTTTAAAAATTAATCAACCCTCCGGGGGTCTTGTTCGAAATATTCTGTAATTTATCCGGTACATTCCGCTTCTAGGCCCTAATCAATCCTGAAATTTCTGTTACAGCTAGCGCCTTCTAGAAAATATTTTTCCCTTGAATATTTCTCTCCGGAAATTCTGATGATCCGCCTCCGATGGCGCTTTCTCGACAAAAATTATCCGACCACTCGCTAAAAATTCTTGACTGCATAGTAAAAGCTATCTCGATGTGTCCATAATTTTTATTGCTCAGTAAAAGTTATCCAGGGGCCTAAAAAAAATTCCCCAACTGCTCAGAAAAATTTGTTTGCCTTTTACTAAAAATTCTCCAGACGTGATGACAATTTTTATTGAAGAAATTGAATTTTCCTCTGCAGTTCAGCAATTTTTTATGGATAATTTATTTATCGACTGTCTCGCGTTGTTTAAAGTCGCGAAAGATGAGGTATGGGGAGAGAAGACGCTACCAAGGCCTGGCAGCCTGAAAAACCGTTGGCTCTGATCGTCCTTTTATGGGAAAAGGGTGCCCTCATCACTGCAGCTAATATCGTTTTTTCTCGGATTAATTCTAGGCTTCTGAGCCATGTGGTGGTCACACTTTTTTCCGAAGCGAACGTTAAGGTAATCGACAGTGAAAATATTCTCAATTTAATGATCGCGTGAGAACCAGGAGAACATACAACAGTTGAATGTCATTCTAATGCACAAATTCGAAAATAATTGGGGTGACCAAATTTTCTCGCTTTTTTTTCTCTCTCTCTCACTGATGTACCACTCACTAGGATACCGAGAGTAAGGTTACAGGGCACTTGGATTTTTTTTCCTGCTTTTTTATACCTCCCAGAGATAAGGACGTTCTCCCATACCAATAAAAAAAACACTCGTTTCTGTGTCAACGAGTTCGCAATGCTGAGTCACTCTGGCTTGAATGAACATTATCGATTCACCTGCAATCATTTTCTCATCATAAACCCACCCACCCATCCCATCAAATATTCAATTTTGTGGCAGCCAAATGGAGGTAGAAAATGGAATTGCCGCGCAACCGTAAAAATAAAAAATTATAAATTTCTTCCGTCAGCATCTGAATACGCGTTCCAACAGTAAAAAAAATTATATTTACACTGGATAAACAAAACCTCCTCGAGAAGCAGGTATTCCCTAATTTTCCTTAACGGCAGATTTTTTTTTGAGCGAAAAAAAAAATTTTTCTCGTCAATTTTAGAATTTTAAGAATTTTTGTTTTGAGAAAAAAAAAATTTTTTCTTACGAAAAAAATTAATAACCAACGAATATTTTTTTTTAAAAAAAGCACACACTCTCTACTTTCGCCAGTTAAATTTTCCAAAGAATTAACCGCTGAGCCCATTTAAAAAGTATTTTCTCTACAATTCTCAGTGGTATCGTTCTCGAGTCATTAAACATTGTGTTCTGCATATCCTGCAAGTCATTCAATTGAGCATTGGCAATCTTTAAATCCATAAAACTCATGATTGGATTGTGAGGTTTAGGGGAAAATAATGATTTTTTTATCTATTTATTTATTTATATATATTTTTTGTTGACGAACGAAATCAGGACAACTTTCTAGTCGTGCAATTTCACGTGGAGGCTCGCGAGGATGCGTGGGCAGTAGACAGAACACCTACTCGATACAAGGAAGGAGCCCACCAAAGTCCTAACAACTCTAATATCGCTTTTTATCGCCCATTATATCAAATCGGAAATAATTCCCGGCCCCAAATAGATTTATCCCCACCAATTTATCATTTCAGGTGGCAATTTCGTTATTAATCTCGCTCGCTGTAAATTATACGATCACATCCCAGCGACACAAATTACTATTAATTACGCAATTGAATTACCATAAAAACGATCTCCCCAAAGTCTCCCACGGCGTGAATTTTTTAAACCAAAAATTACCGCTCCGATTGGTAATTTCCCCGAGACTGCTTTTATAGCCGAAAAAATTCTCCCACTCGGCCACAAAAATATTTAATAATATTGTTGCTCCCACTGAGCCCATTAATTGTCCCAACAAATGCCCAGTAATTTATTTCAGATGCAGAACGTCCATAGTCCGCTTGGTATTAGAAAATTCCAGCGAAATGTGCATTAAACATTGCGGTATAAAACAATAACTCAAAGAATCGGTCGTACATAATAACTATAATAAGCAATCACCCCACCTCGTGCTAGGCCTTAAGCAATGATGAACGAGTTTAGCGGTTCGCCTAGCAAGTACATCTTTTGTACTCTGTCTCATTACCCAAGAAACACTCATCGTGAATCCTTTTCAATGTTAATAAAGCCGTCATTTTCTCTGCATTAACGATTTAACTGTGCAATTCATTTTCTCGTGATTGATCATTCTATTAAACAATAACAATGGGCGCCAATAATTTATGCTGATTACTCTATTTATACTGGCAAATGAGGGAGAACCGGCGAATAAATGCGCAAGACCGAGTGAATTTTTCAAATAATTTTGTGAATAAAAACATTTGTAATATTTATAAATCACTGATTATTCCGTTAAATTATTTATTCACGGGCTGAAGAAGAGCCAAATGATTTCTGATCAATTCAAAAAGATGCAGAGCTCCCTCTCTTTAATTGTAATTCAATTCTATCGCTCTCAGGAATACTCCGTCCGTCAGAGCCGGATAACAAAGGCCCAATTGAACATTTATAGGATATTGAACCGGCAGAGCTGGCATTCGTTAATCCCTCCAAACGAAGCCCTCCCGGAGAGCTGTGCAGAATGCGTAAATCCCATTTCGACGAATATAGACATTGCTTTGAATTTATATTCCCGTAGTTCAGATAAAAATAATTCAAAAAATCCCGTCGCCCTGCGCAATTGTGCAATTCTTGAATTGTAAAAATAATTCAAAAGAATTCAAATAATTTTTTTTAAAATCCCCAGAAATACACCAACCGACTCCTGCAATGATTTCCCTCCACCTGGTATCGATTTAAAATTCTTTTGACTATTTTTTATCTTTTTTTGCTCAATTTTCTCCGAAGACTAGACATTTTTTCCCGCCGGCCTCAGCTTCGCTCACGAGTCCCAGCCACAACGGATACCAGCATATAAGACCCTTTGTCTGCTTCCGTTTATCATACTTGAGCCCTTTGTCCAACTCGTGGTATCCACGAGGTTCGTCGAATCGTTTCGATAGTTTGCATCAACAGGCGCAACACTCAGGAGTTGGCAAGCATCTGCTGCACTGCGAGTGCTCCACGGTAGTCGCTGTGAGTCACGCAAGAGTCGAAGGATATTTATGGGATGCTTTCCCACCACGACAGCCATACAGAATGTGAAAAAAAAATATATAAAAAAAAAAATAAAATAAAATAAAACAGACCGGGGAAACTGTTCTTGCTTTATGTATGTGCGGCTGCAATCAGCCTCTTCCCTCGTACCCTCGGTACCACTTTTATCTCAAGTTCAAACTTAAGTAACAAATCGATTACACACTTTGTTGCATTCCACAAGAAATCAATAGAGCGTCCGAAAGAAATAATGCAAAGAAAAATCATTTCCCGCTGGGTTAGGAATAATTATTTTCCCATTACCGAGCGAATTATCTCCGATAATTGTTCATAATTTTTTGTCTCAAATAATGAGAGAGAGATATATATAAAAATTCCTGGAGTTATTGGATTTAGCTTGAAATAAGATTTAACGGTTCGGCGGTTCGCTCGTGCCTTCGATCATGTCTTCATTTCATGAGTTCGTGTTGGCGGTGGATAAACTGGGAAGGGGGTATATTATTTATGTCACTGAGTATCAAAATTATCAATTTGACGTTTGACGGAGCGGCTCAACGAGAAACGGATTCAATGTTCGGGTGCTATTAAGCCGAATGGTTAGACAGAAGTACGCCTTCGAGGACAGTCACGATTTCGCGGCAGTTAATGATTCTACCCTGAGTATAAAGTACTCCTCAAACATCCAGCTGAGCTATTTGAGCTGGTGGCTGACAGCATTAGCCACGTGACATGCAATCACCCGGCGGGGGCAACTCCACCTCTCCCCCAGGAACTAATCTCTTCGCTAATTATTTAGCGGACGGATTATTCTTTGAAGTCATCCAGCAATGGTCTTCCGATGTCACGGACTGGCTTTTTTAGGTGAGAAAAAAAATCCCTCGGGAGTCTTCCGTTGGCAAACGAACCTCAGCTACTGAGGTCTTTTATTTCTCATTAGATCGGGTGTCAATGCGTGCGAGCTTACTTGAAGTTTGCGTTTGAAAAAATAATTTAATTTAATTTCTAAGAATTTTTACGGAACGGTCCAGGTAAACTAACGCCAAAAATTAAATAAAGAGATCTTCGAATTTCCCCGACGACTGGGCAGGTCTCATTAGATCTTAGGAAATTCTTAGATGGAAATTAGAGGTTTTTTCCGCTGATGTAGGGACATTAGACTCTCTTGTATTGAGGTTGTGGTGAATAACAAGAAAAAAAAATACGCACACAGATTATTCACCGTAGAAACCCTGAAGTTCATCCGGGTCACGAGGAAAAAGAGAGACACACACGAGCCGGTTAATTTGGCTTTTGACATTGGCATTGGCGGTCACTATTTAAGAAAGAAACTAACAATTGTGGATTTAACGATCATTGAGGCTGGCAGACTGGGTGACCACAAAAACCATTCGCACGAGAGCTTTCTCACGCGAGTTCAGGTTATTCACGAGTTCGCTTAAATGACATTAACCGACAAGTCGATAATTTTGTTTTCAACCCAATAAAATAAAATTACGAAAAAAAAAATAGACAGTGGCCTAACACCGACGACTGGTCTCAACGGAGGTGGAGATATTGCGGAGGCTGTGGCAGCGGACAAACTCTTGCGATGAAGAGCGAAGGAGCTCAGTCGATTGGGGCCAGAGCAGAACTACTATTTCCCTAAGAATTCTAATGCAGATATTCCACTGGCATAATCTCACGCTTAAGGGAGCATCCAAACATCAGTCTCATCCACTCTTTCTCTCTCACTGAATCTAACTTTCTAAAATCATTAGATATTCACTAACTCCGTTGTACACCTGTTGTCAAACCTAGCGAATTACTGACAGTAAAAAAACTCAAGAAAATAGCAATTTCAGCTTAGACACATAATTTTTTTTCACAAGCTGAAATCCACTAATTTCCTACCACCCAATTTTCTCGCTAGAGTAATTTTTTTTTTATAATTTCAATTCTCACTTTCACGAGCTAGCGAACGAGGTGAGGATACGCCTGTTAAAAAAAAAAAAAAATTCTCCACGACTAACTGTACTCGAAATGACTGGCTAGTCCTCTCCCCAGTTATTAAATTCACTTAGCACAATAAATATTTTTCTCCTCATTGCAGAAACAATACAACATATATCCCCCGATAACGCGGAAGTAATTTCAAATCGAGACGGAAACAATTTCCCATGCAATAATATATTATCGTTCGATGCGCGCTAGTAAATAATGAAATAATATGAATTGCAGTAGGCATGAACGCGACGATAGGTAGTCTTTGATGTAACTATTTATTGTTCATTTCTACGGGGCATAGAACACACGTAGCCACATAACTGTAATCCACCCCAGGATGATAAAACACTGAACGATTTAACGCACGTTCAAATCCACTGCCTTCTCTTTGCTTTCCCTTATTTTATGGGATAAGAAAATTATGGTTGTACAATGTACATCACCGAACTACGCATTACAAAATTATTACGGTGTATTATCGGAGGGCTATGTACAATAGAATTATGTTGTTGCTACATTATTATACGTACAATGATATTTATGAAGTTTGAATAGTGTGTCGTATGGCAATCAGTAATTGAGAATAATTTTATCCAAAAGCGCCTGACCGACAGTTAAAAGATTTTCCAGCTGCCGACACAAAAATAAATCCCCCTCATCTGCTGATATAATTTAAATATAATCCCCGAACCTAAAATGAACTATAATTTTCCCCGAGATGCCTGACATTTTTTAAATAAAATTCGCTGTAAATTCTTGCGAGAGCCTGCCAATTAGTTTAAAAAAAATTCCATTTCCCTCCTCAGTCCACAAATATATTTTTTACGTTATGGAACGTCGTATATTGAGTGCAAACGAGGGCAGATCGACCTAACCCGGATTTTTATTTCAACAGACTGGGGTACGACTGCCAGAGGGTGCATCAGCGGCACTAGCAAAGCCAACAAAGTACCACTACTATCCCCATAACCAGCATATCTATTTACTACCCGAGTGCGCTGTACAGCAGGTATGCAATGCCGTTTATGTGAGATTGAATTTTACTCAGCCACTGTGCGCCTGCCCTGGACGATACCGGGATCCATGCAGTGCATCATTGGACAGTGACGATCTCCACACGACTGAGCTAGTCACGGATTCACGGACCCGGGTAAATATAGAACTTCTCTTTCGCTTGGGTAAAGAGGGGGCGGGGGGGGGTGGGAGGGGGGGGGGGGGGGGGGGGGGGGGGGGGGGGGGGGGGGGGGGGGGGGGGGGGGATTCATCACTTATAAGTCGTGACGATACTCGTGACGGTGGAAAAAAATTTTTTAATGAATCGTAAATCGATATCAGACACATCTTAGGGCCCTATAACTCAACGATTACGACCAGCCCTTGATCACCGCCAAGACCTTTTGTTCTTGAACGCATCTCAGACCTCGGGTCTTGGGAAAATATTGTTCTCGAGAGGATGTCGAGAGACTCCCAGGCGTAATGATATAAATAATAATTTTTCAATTTTTTTTTAACTAGGCAAAAAAAAATCAGAACTGAAATTTTAAGGACTACAATTCTACCGTTCGAGAGGAAAATATGAAAATACAGTTTGAGTTGAGATAAAAAAATTGCACTTGTTCTCGGGAATTCCGACGCGCCTCCGTTAGATCCGCGTGGGATTCGATTTAATCGGGCCAGAGATTACAATCTCAACGGGTAGTTTAGAGAGAATAAAAAATTGAAACGAGGGGAAAAAAAGGGGGGCGAACTTCAGAAAGTGGGTGAGTCGAGATCAGCAAAAAATATGCAATTTTCTGGGGTAGTTTTTTTTTTCTGAGATTAAGTACACGTTATGAGAAATAGGTGTCGATAACGAGTGTGTGGGCTCGATGCTCAACGACCGCCACTGAGAAAATACCGGCTGTCTGGCTGGCGATGACTTTAATGGAAAAATTATCGTGAGAAATAATGGACGAGTGTCAAACCGCGGCGGCTAATCATCACTGGTGATGATAAGATAACAACCGGGGGGCATTGTTGACGACAAGTAGCATAACACACGTCATAACTGTCAGCCGAAAAATTGATTAGTCCCCAAATGACTGGCAACATAAAATTTTGCATTAACTATACTTGCCTAATAAAATCCAATAGAGTCTATAAAAAATAAATAATAAAATTTACTTCAGCAAATGTTGTCTACCCTTGATTATCCGGTGATGGGCCGGAGAATTGTCAGAACGTTACCGATTTATTATAGCCTCAATTCCCCCAAAAATCGTCTGAAAATTATTGACAGAAAAAGCTCGCGCACTGTTCACTCCAGAGCCTCAATTTAATCATTCCTGGCTTTCACAAAAACCGGCCGGACTATCATCGGTACCCCCCAGCATTAATCCAATATCTAGCGCATATCATGAAGGACTGACCGGGTTGTTCGGAAAAAGAGAAAGACACGAAGAGGAGGAGACAGCGCTACAGGCGCAACGTAACCTGTTTCTCATATTCATGAATCCACTATCATCCTTCTTTTTATTAATTATTTCTCGAGTGCAGTTAATTTCAAGTAATTTATCGCGTCCTACCGTTCCTCTCCGCAATCACATCGCTCACAGTCAAGCGAAATTATTGTGATTACAAATCCCCCCACGTCCTAAACGACCTGTACTCGCATCTCCAGCAGCGAACCCAGTTAAATTTTTAACTTCGATAAAAATTTTTGATCCGATTAAACGGCAAATACCTCTTGACAATGAGCAGAGCATATAAGACTCCTCTGGCTCTCAAGTGGAAATACCTGATCCCGATGGCCAACAATTCTCAAATGTTGGCTAAGGTAAAGGTAAATAAATCGTCAGCGCGCAAAGTTGACGGTTCGTAATAAGTAACTTCGATAACTCTTGAACAAGTTCTGCACCTATTCCTTTCACTTCTACGAATAAAAACAGCTGACTGTAAAGAATCATTGGGTTTAAATTACAAGGTTACAACGGCGGCTTTCCCAATGGCTTTACCTACGTATTGAGTAGAAAAACAAGGGGGGCAGGGTCAAGTCATTCTTCAAAGAACAGCACCACCTCCAGGAAGAGCCAGCGCTACCATTACCCCCAACAAACTCATATACTTTTTCAAACTATTTTTCCTTCCTCAAATAAAAAATTGATTCCATCGATAATAAACATAATTTCCAGAATATCTCTGAAGTTCCTATGTCAGTGGAAAAATTGCCGGCAGGATTTCTGATATTTTTCCCAAGAATCCTTCCCAGAATCCGGGAGGAGTGATTAAAAATAATCCGCGAGAGCAATTCATTTAATTCGTTTCGCTCGTTTTGCCCCCCCCCCCCCCCAGAGAATGTCCTCCTCGCGTCGGTATATTTTCTGAGGGGACTCGTTAAATTTAAAAATACATATTTTGCTTTTTTTTTTTAAAGGCTCTGACGCTGGTTAAAACATGCGAACCTGTTGCTGATATGAGGGAATGCAGAGCTCCCAAGGACTGGTCATTACTGGCGCTGCAGAATGTTAGAACTGGGAAATCTCATTACCTCGTAATTTGCAGGTGCCCCGACAACAATATTTTAGGTGTGTGCAATATTATTTTTGTGTACGAGAATGGGACGCGCGAAAGGGTCCCCCTTTCAATTTTACCGACTTTTCACCGAAATCGGCACTCTTTTGACGATATCTCAAAAACTATTGATCCTAGCGACCTGGGGTTGGTCTCATTCGAAAGCTGAGCTCATTTCCCATCGATATAGGCTATTAGAAAATTTTTAAAATGTTTTTTTCACCCCTTTTTTGGTAATTTCAAGATTTTCAGAAAAACTGGAAAAACGGCTCGAAAAATCAGTCTAAAAATTTAGACATAACCTATATCGATGGGAAATGAGCTCAGCTTTCGAATGGAACAAACCCCGGGGCGATCGGATCAATAGTTTTTGAGATATCGTCAAAAGAGTGC
>JAPYZM010001522.1:0-18475 GCA_030522845.1 Psyttalia concolor
CAACAAGAAAACTAGGATCATCCCTAGGCATCTCCAGTTGGCCATCCGTAACGACGAAGAGTTGAACAAGCTGTTGTCCGGAGTCACCATTGCTCAGGGCGGTGTCCTCCCCAACATCCAGGCTGTTCTCCTTCCCAAGAAGACAGAGAAGAGCAGCTCTTAAATCGCTCAACCTCAAATCGGCCCTTTTCAGGGCCACAATATTCATTCAACGTAAATTGTTCAAATCGCCAATTTTCATTCATTCTATGTTCCAACAAATGGAGTACAAGTCAACTCATTCAGGTTACCAGTCTCAACAATGAATTTTTCTATTGTAATACAATCAACCTCTACAATAAGTCGTAATTGTTTTACAATTGCTCCTAGTCATTCTACTATATTATCGTCAAACACTTTCTCCATCTGACGGTGGACACTTGAAATCAGCTGTTGTTGATCCAAGAGTGGGGGATTCAGTCAATCGCAGGTCAAGTTCTAACCTCTGTTATTATCTCTAACAAAAGCGTTAGTGTCAAGACAACGTCAATCCCGAAAACATGAACCCTCAGCGTATCGACTGCAGTCCAACACACATTTCCTAGCGATTCGTTAGAAGTCATGTGTCCATTGCACAAAACGATATGTCAATGACTCATTGCAGAGTGTTCAATAAATTCTTCGGAATTCGACTGTATTTGACACAAGTGGTGAATTCACTCTACAATCAATTTATTTCGTAGCTCAATCCTTGAGAAGGTCGTTTGCTAAATCGTAATAATGTAATTGGAGTGCAAATGGCTATTGCGAATTGTGCGTCGTACACCTGTCTCTTATTTATTTGCTGATGAAGTTTTAGAGGAACTATAGCGATATGGAGAAGACCAAGTCACGTCAGGTTATAAAGTTTATCATTAGCTCTTGTTAATTATCGATTTTGTAATTTATTATTTTTTTTTATTCAGATAATCAATCGTTGGAAGAATGTTTATTGGAAATTTAAGAGTTGATTACTTTTTTTTATTGCTGTAGGACAGCATTTTTCATCTCACGAAAGTATTGTTGGTAAATTCATTTTTTCATGACGTGAATATTATTCGTCGTGTGTTGTGCAAATACTTTGAGATATTTTTGCTGAAGCATTTGTCGTATAAAAAATTTTAAGGAAAAATCTTGTAAATTCGTTGAAGAATTTTTCTAAATTTCAATAGAATTTTTGAAAACTATTTTATATTCAATTCAATTTATTACCCTTTGATGTTACGAATGCATTTGTTTGTTTTACATCACCACTAGCCTTTTTCTTGCCTCAATCCATTCAATGTAATATAAAAACTATTTTATATTTTATTTTTGATTATATTTTATAGGACAAGTTGAGAAAGGGAATATTTCTTGATAGTTTCGTTTGTTGCTGTATTTCCTAGAGATTTTTAATGAGAAAAAAAATAGAGAACGAAGAATAAAGAAAACTTTAAAATCTTTCAAACAAAAAATTTTAAGTTAACAGAATGAAATTTTACTGATTTTTTTGATAAACAGAATCTTTAGAATTTTTGTAAAACTCATAAATTGCTTTCTTCTATCTCCCAGAAGCGAAAGAAGAGCCACGGTAGATCATTCTACCTGGACTCCCAGATCCCCGATGCCCCGACACTTGAGGAGTTCGAGTGTCTCCTGGGAGAGTCGCCGACGAACTACCCTCGAGTGGAAGGCGTTGAGAACATGGAGAGCGAGCTCCACTCGGCGGCCATCGACACAGAATCAGGTAATATGGACGTCTCCTCAAAGCCGGAATCTCCTAGCCCTCCAGAAGTTCCCCAAGAGGTCGATGAAGTGGACTCAGTGCCCCCGACAACAGTTCCAGTGGAATCGACCGCAGAAGAGGTCGAGGAGATACAGGATTTGGTGTCCTCCGTGAACCTCTCGGATTCTCCAACAGCCCCAAACCTCGAGGAACCCCAAACGACCACCTCCAAAGTGACTTCACCATCTCCACCCGAGAAGGTAGACTCCTCGCAAAAAACTTCAGAGGCCTCAAGAACCAGAACAACTCCCTTCACAGACGCTCAACTCGCCTCGCTGTACACAAACCCGGAGCTCTCTCTCGTGGACTCCTTCATTACCGAATTCGTCGAGACCCAGCTGCGTTCCAGCGCCATCAGACAACAACACCGGCTGCACGAGCTTCTCATGTCCTACCTGAGAGTCCGCAATCACCTGATTCTGAACTCACACGAGCTAGAGCTGCTGAAGAAGAACTGCAAGGAAGTCCAGAAGCAGCTGTGGCACCTGGACAAAGCCTCGATAACAGAATCCGGCGAATGTCAGGATGGCAATCCAGTCTCAGCCTCTCACGAGTACTCGATAGCCCACTTCAACCAGAACGCACTGACCTCCTTGACCAAGAACCTCTCCGCCATCAAGGAACTCTTGCACAACGCCCAAGCTCTCTACTCCTACGAGGCAGAAATGCTGAAGCTCCAGATCGAGCACTACGTGCAAAGAGTCTGCATATCCTGCAAGGAACTGGCGACACTACCCCAGAACGCACCGGTCAACCTGACCAGTATCCAAATGCCTTCTCAAACAATGCCACAGCTGTTGGAGCTCAGGACGTGCGTCACCATTCTCTTCAACTTTCAGCGGAGAGTCCTGAAGGATGGAAAGTTCGTTCTGGACTCGAGGGAGTGGTTATCTAGACTGATAGCAGTTCTGCTGAGAGTCGCCAGTTGGCAGGACCATTTGTTCATCCTAAGTCACATCCTGAGATGTCCTGGAGGCGTTACCAATTGGGCAGCTGGCTTCGTCCAGGCCCCGCCAGCTCCTAAGAATCGAGGAGTCACCACTTCTGTTCTCAATGATCCTTATCTGGATCACATGATTGCAACGCTCGCTGTTATCCTCTTGCCTATCAAGGAGAGGGAGAAATTCCTCGAGCAGGTGCAGATATCCCTTCAGGACACTGGCAGCAACCCTGGAGACACTGTCTGGGTGATGTTGGATGAGGAGGGCGAGGAGGATGAAGATATTGCTAATACTGGAGCGAACTTGTGGGAGAGCGATCTTATTACTCTTCTCAATCAAATACCAGTGGACAAGCTATTCGAGCAAGTCCTGCTGATCGATAAGGTGGAGGAGGGTTATCACCAGGACGCCAGAGGCGTCACTGAGCACCACATGCTGAAAATCTTCGCGTTCTTCACAGTCGTTGTGAGGCTTTTCAAGCAGGGACTGAGGACTTACGATTCGCCGAGATATAGACAACTTGCGAAGAGACTCTCCGCATTGATCCGGGATGTTGTGCAGTATACGAGTGACCAGTGGGAGGCTTTCGACAAATCCCAAATATCAGATCAGTCGATGGTCAGGTTGGAGACCGAGTACGATTGCTTTTTTCTACGAGCAACAATGTCCATCTTCTCGTCCAGACGACTCGGCGCCTGGCAGTATCTCGCAGCTATTCCTTATCAGAATGTCTCCATCCACACTCTCTGGTACATCTTCTATGCTCTTCACAAAGACACTGTCTCCATGGATCCTGTGCCTGATGAGGTGAGTCCTCTCGAGTGGGAAACCGAGTTGAATTCGACGGCGATTAGGAAACAGTTCGAGGAGAAGCTCAGTGACATGCCCGGCGATGAATCGTACTTCCTTCTGACTACTTTCGCCAATATGGCGATGGCTAGAGGAGTTAAGGATTACGATTTCATTCGAGCTACCACCTTAGACCTGTTCGAGATTGGCTTCCTGAGTGAGAAGACTCAGGAATCATGCTCCAAAGACGCTCGATCCTTGTTATCCAACTTGACGAGCAAACATCCCTCCTTACTCTCTGACATTCTCTTTAAGCTGAAAGACAACTTTGGATCCGTAGGAAAGTTGAGTCTGTACTTGTTTACGGAACTGAGTATTGGCAAGTGGATTCCGCGGGAGGAAGACATGAAAGTAGTCGCAAATTGGCTGCACAATTTCGGGCTGTCGTCCACGGAGAGTCATCTGGCTCGCCTCATCCTCAATCAAATGAACTGGGGGCTGGATAAGAACGGGGATCTCTACCTTCCCATGTACCTTCATTTCACAATTGCTGTTTTAGTCGTGAAGTTGGCAATAAAGTTCGTCCCGGATTCATCGCAGAACGCTTCCATCATTTCAGAGGGCGTGAAGCAGGTCTCCTGGATGGTCAGGCCTCAGAACAACGAACAAGCGTTCTCCGTGTGGGCGTGGGAAATGGTGGCGAGGTTGAGGCTCCACCAGTTGGATCAATCGAACACTGTCTGTAGAAATGCTATGATCAATCCTGCTGAGGTGTTCGCCCATGTCCCAGATCTCTCGGACTCTGATCCAGTATTCCAGGTACTCAGGGATGGCATCAGGGATATGCAACCCATGGCCCATTATGTCGCTGTTACCATGACCCTCCTGGGGCATTCTGTCCCTCTGATCTGTGCTGAGGGCTTCACTAGTCTTGCTGTGTTGACCATTCATCATAAATATGAACACATACTGATGGCTCTGCAGCACATCATTCCACTTTTTCTTGACTGCTCCGAGTCGCTGATGAAGGCTGTGATGTTTGGGAGTGTTATCAAATCGCTCATCGCTGCGGACAGAACTTATGTCAAGATGGCCAAGAATTTGATTGCTCCGGACTTTCCTGGACCCATAATCAAGCACTTCGGGAATATGGTGGAGAGCCATATGGTTAACTACAAAAGGTTAGTTTGTTCTTTGAGTCAAGATTTAGAGGTTTCGTTCTGAATGGCAGTTGAGAAATTGCCCTTACTACTTAGGTACTGTCTGCAAACTCCTGAGCCCTTTGTCCGACTCTGGCTGGAGATCTTAGTGGGACTGCCTGACTGGAATCGGGATCAGAATGTCATGTACCTCATGGATATTGTCGTCCGAGCTGCCTTCTTTCATGTTGACGCACGTACAACTGCTGAAAGTGTTTTCCAAAGTTTGTACTCGGTAAGGTCTTGATATTTCACAAGGGAAATAACTCTTGCTTCATTCATTTTGTAGTTAAGAAGAATCACCAGTACTAAAAATATTTCAATCCATTAAAATCCATACGCTGAATGATATTCTCTTTCTTAGCTTTCCTCTGAAGGAAACACTGAGGTAATTCCCATAAATGGCCTTTAAACTCCATAAAGATTCTGGAAGCCAGCTAATTTTTTCCTTCAATTTCTTAGAACCTAGGATCAAGCAAATCGTCAGGTTCCATCAGCTCCTTTCTGAGCTGGGCGACAGGTGCGGGCAACTCCCCAAGCCTTCTGGGGGGTTCCACTCAATCAATCTGGCTGGCTTACCTGATTCTGACCATCGAGCAACAGGAGAAGGAGCTAAAGCCGGGCCTCTGGTACGAGTTTCGACGGGAAATCTCGCAGCAATCGAAACCATCGCTGGACACAGCTTTAAAACGCGCTTGCGTCACTCGGAAGGTCCCTCCTTTCAGCTCGAACTGCCTCGCAATCTACCGCTGGTCACAGCAAGCCTTAGACACTCCAATGAACCACCCCCTGCTTCCCCTCCTCTGGCAGAACTTCTTCTCCCTATTCTTGTCGCGAGTACCGACAACGCCAGGTGTGGCAGATCGCGGTGGCCTTGGTGATAAATTCTTCGAGGGAATGATCAATCTGAGTTACCTCAAGCGAGTGAAGAAACGTCTGCACGATACGACCGAGTATTTTCAGAGCAAGGGCGAGCATGACGTCGACGATGGAACGCCGATGACTGATGACAGACGAGTCTTCTACTTCACTGCAGCCAAATATTACAAGACTCTCTGTCTCTGGCTGGAGGAGCCCAGACTCCAGGAGTCTGGTCTATACCTTCCAGCTCTGCCGCCTCAGTACATGTCCCAGAAACTGATCCTCCTGATTCAGGATGATCGCACTCCCTGGTTGGAGTACGTCGACTACTGGCGAGTCCATCAGAATCAGCTGGCAGCAGTCGCTGAGTGGGAGAGGACGTGCTTAAGGGACATTGACGACGCCCACGCGAAAATAGTGCAGACGCCAACGTCACCTTTGGAACCCGCCGACCCCATGATGAGGATCTTCAGGAGACTCAGGAGTTACGAGGCTCCAGAACCGGCACCCGGTCTGTGCAAGCACTCGATTCTTGTGGAAAACGTCTCCAGGGAGACTCTCTATGGACCTGACGATGTCATTAAAGCTGCTAAACCTCATCTCAAGGTCATCACAGATTATGCGCAGACTTATAATCTGATGGTATCAGAGCACACGGCTGTTGACTGCAATTTTCTGGAGTTGATTCCTACTTTGTACAGGGAGGTTGAGAGCAGTGTCACTCTTCATGCACTTTGTGATCCAGCGCCTGCTGGACAACGACGCTCACGCTCGGGAACTCCCCCGACGGTTCACTGCGCTGGTCCTGCGGTGATAAGAATCAAGATATCCGAGGCCAAGGTAAGTGACGGAGTCGACCAGATGATCTCTCAGAATCGCGCCGAGTATGAAAATCTTCTCGTAAAAGCCTCCCAACCCCCGCCCACCAAAGTCACTCAGGGCTGCGTATTCGCAGATCACTTGATCAATCTCCTCGAGCACGAATTGAACGTCCATCGCACATGTGAAAACACTGCCATATTGCGTAAAGTCCAGGAGAGTGGGGTGACACTGTTCTACCATCTCGTTGAATTTTACAACGAAGAAACTGCCATGTGTCCTCCCACGAAACAGCTGATCACGACTTGCATCGAGAAGCTTGGACAGCTGTTCATATCTGGAGAGGAGGGAGAAGGCCCAAGACTGCTGAAAACAATCATGGAGAGGCCCAGTCTGGGAGGCCTCCTGGGGCCTCACTTTACTCCAGTCGCAGGTGGAGCTTCAACGTTCATCCAGATGTATCAGACAGTAGTGGATCTGTCGACTGGGTCCAATGCCGATCTCTGCTTTGTTCTTCTCTCCAAATTCGACGTTGGGAGTTGGTTGAATTACCGCCGACCGAGGCTCAGTGAGAGATCGATGTTCATCGACCTTGTCTGCAAGGCCCTCTGCAATATTGGACTGACCCCGGAGGAGGATAAGCTGATTCTGCACGAGTTATTTAGGAATCACCTGAGGCTTATTCTTCTTCACGAGTTTCCGGAGCACTATGGGGAGGTATTGAGTGCTGTATTGAGGGGCAGCGAGGGTCAGAATTTGTCCTTGGACGTTTGGAAAGATCTCCTGGGGGCGTTGAGTGGAAGGCCCAAGGGGTCCGGGGCCATCCATCCTACCAAGGTGCGAGAAGAGATCAGAAGATATGCGACCGAGCAGAGACTGCTGTCTCGTCAGGAGATCCACGACACTGCAGTTTTACTGAGCAAGCACTTCATGAAGGAGCGTCTCCAATACGGACTCTACGGTCTCTACCCCAAGTACAGAGTTTACAATGAGCCCCTGATCATGTTCTTGGGGATGATTGGCCATGCTCTGGTCGTGCTGACCCTTCAGTTTGACCGGGGCTCCCTCGCCGATCAGCTCTGCGAGAGGATTTGGCCGGTATTGAGCGACATGTTTGCTCCCTGGATGACGCCCTATTGGACGAGGAACTTGAGGGAACCTACTGCCGCATGGATTCAACAGCTAACCGATGACCGATCCGTTCTTCTGCCCTGGATCATCACTGATGGACCTCATGCCAACAGAACTGTTGCCATGTTCGTTGAGTGCATCAGGTTCATCATCGATACCATGCCTGCGTCGAGCAAGATTCTCGGATTTCTCTGGCAGTTCTACGTCAATAACTTCGCCCATGCCTCGGTCAAGGATCACATTCTGAATGTCATCCATGGGAACTTCTTGTCATTGCCTTGGGATAGGTTTTCCCCGGGCATCAACGACGTCGAGTTCATGGTACGCGTCGTTGATCAGTACTTGCCCGATAGCCATCTGTTCCTGGGAAGTGTTTTCAGTTCTGTTAATTGGACACTTTGGATCCAAGCAGTTTTGAATAACCAACCGTTGACCGTCGCCGCGAGAATGCACGTCTGTCTGCTCAATCTGATGGTCAAGTTGTCCAATGAACCCAATGTACGACAGGTGAGATTTCTTTTTTATGGATTACTAGAGAGGCAGTTGAGCTTTCTAGAATTAACGGCATTCGATTCCTCAGATATTTTCCGGAGTTTTTCTCCATTTTTCTGAATTTCGGTCGGCTTCTATAACCCATAGAGCGGCAATTGAATGAATTAACTCATGAGTGAATTTTTTTCAATAACTTCTCGAAAAAAACACTAGAGGACTGAACTTTCTAAATTCAACGGGAGTTCACTTCTGAGAAAAATTATATATTTATTGTAATTAGGGACTGATCATAAGATTGAATTCTTTAAAAAGTCAATGGAAAGAGCCATGGTTTTTTTTTTCAGAATGAGAGAGCAATTCAGCTCGCAACAGAGGCTGAAAAATTCGCCTGGCACTTGGTTGACGCAGCGGCCTATGATCAAGTGATAAACTGGCACGTCATGAGCTGCGATCCCCGTGTTATCCTGTCTTATCCTGGGGATCAAGCTCATTCGATTGATGTCGCTATTAATAAGTAAGTTCTCACTGTCTCGTTTTCATATTTCCACATGGAGAAACTCTAGAGTTCACTCTGGGTTTACGACGAGCCCCTAGAGTTAACTCTGAGTTTATGCAAAAAAAAAACCTAGAGTTACCTCTGGGATTGACCTATTAGGGAATGCGCCTCACGCAAATGCTCATGTGTCCCATAAATGATCTGTCAAAACAGTCTCTTGAAAGTGGTGGCGGCCTATGACCCATCGGTGACCCACTTCCACCCGACGACCCTGAAAAAACGCCAGATGTACGTGCGTTCGTCCGTGAAACTTCTCGTGAACTGCACAACGAGGCACAAGTCTCTGGTGTCAACGAATACGAGGGCTTTCACATCAGCATTATCGAGAATGCTGAGTGAGATGGAGATCGTGATAACGAGCACGGTATCGGAGCCCCAGCAAGCAGCTGAGGCCGGCCTTCTCGTTACCGAGCTGCTGCACTCGGTGAACCAGAGTGGAATTTTGGTGGAGCAGTTGAGGACTAGTTGGACGAGTTGGTTGTCCGAAAAGACAGCCTCATCGCCGATCCTCCTGGGGATCCTGAGGGTCATTGGGATTGCTGTCGCATCTCCCTCGACCCTCGGGGAGCTCATGGAGGCCGCTCTGGGCGCCTATTTCAAGCACAGCGTCACTGATGATTTGGAGCCGACCTGGGGGACTGTCCTCGGGATTCTACAGCCAGTCGTTCCTAGGCAACCACCCGTCGAGGGGGTTCTCGTCGGCGAGGGCAGGCTCCTCTCGCTCTACGCTGTTCTCATGAAGAGGCTGCCCTCCTGCAGGGACATCAGGGAGGAGGGCATGATGCTGGTTAATTTGATCGACTGGATTTCAGCTATTAAACCCATGTGAGTCAATAGTCTAATAGTTTTAATTTTTATGTTATTGTAGTAATTTCAAAAGTTGCATTTTAGAAAATTGTTAATTCATTAATTAATTTGTTCTCATCCGCAGTGAAAACATTGAAGCGAAATTACCCCTTTTATGGGCGAAAGCATTTGAACTATCGTATCGTCAGTGTCAGTACAGCGAGAATACGATAATAGCAGCACGTTCCCTGAAAAAACTTGCTCGTGCCTTATTAACAATGGCCGACGACGCGGGTCAAGGCTGGGGCATACTCGGTGCCATTGGTATAAGAAAAGGATCGCAACTTTCAGTCAGGTAATTCGAGCGTTTTCACTCATTCATTTATTTCTTCTGTGAGAGAAAAATAACACACGGCCAATTCACTTTCTTTCTGCCCAATTTGTTCCTTATATTTCATGTTGTTATTTCTAAAAACAATAATAACAAGATCGCGTAGAATAAGAGCATGAGACGAGGAAAATTCAATTCCTACAATAAAATTTATTTTAGGTGAACAAATGCCTTACACAAATTGTTTCAAACAAATTTGATTGTCATGCTTAACTTTTTCTTCAGTGAACAAATTCTATGGCTTTCCAAATTGTTTTTCATTTATGTTTACAAAATTTTATTTATTTGTGTTTGTTTAGTTTTATTTATTCCTCCATGTATTGAAAAAAATGATAATTTTTTTCAGTCACGAAAAACTGTTTTTTTCTTCTGGAAA
The DNA here is from genome assembly GCA_030522845.1 of Psyttalia concolor. NCBI lineage: Eukaryota > Metazoa > Arthropoda > Insecta > Hymenoptera > Braconidae > Psyttalia > Psyttalia concolor. Next base: position 10,128 of record JAPYZM010001522.1, read on the forward strand.
ATTCATCAATATCCTTTACACGAATGAAAGCGTTTTCACTCATTCATTTCTTCATTCATTAAAAAAAAATGAACACGGTGAATTCACTTTCTTCTCGCAGATGCAAGTTTCTAGCACGTGCACTCGGTGTTTACTGCCTCGCACAGTTACCGGATTCCAAGTCGGAACAGCAGATTGTACGTTTCACTCCTCATTCACCTGGTGTTGCGCCGTTGAGGAGTAACGAAGTGGACACACTCGAGATCAGGCCTAATGCTGATGCTGTCAAAGGAATCCAGTGCCTTGAAGCACTTATTTGTAATAAACAGTATGTGGAATTGAAGGGGGACATCGAGGGAGCTCTCGGGATCATCAGGGATTCAGCTAATTCACTTCATAATGCAGTCAGTGTCACTGGAAAACTCACTAATGAGCTCTACAATGACAGATTTCTTCATGTTTTGATGGATTAGAATTTTTTTAATCGTCAGATTTCAATTTTACAAGTTACACATTAAATTTTTCCGATTTTTCAACGAAAATAACGTTTTTCCAATAGGAAAATTACATTCTGGGAGGAAATGATGAAATTCAACGAATTCATTTCATTTCGAGTAGATGTTGAAAAGCTTGAGATCAAAATTAAATAAATTATCGTCCTTTTTTTTTTTTTGTAGATTAAGACTTGTTCTTTGTTATCTAGTCAGAAAACATAGATTTTTCAGGTTCTGAAAAGAGCGTGAGAATAAGAATTCTCAGTGGCTTTAATTCAGTTTTCTTTATTAATAACAGGGTTTATTATTTTTATTTTTAAAATTTGGGGGAATAGTTTCAGCTTTGAAGGACGAAAAGTGCTGGAGAGAATTAATGTATTGCTTGGCCTTAAACGAGGCTGTGATGTTATTTAGAGATAAACCGATATTGTAAAATCGAGTTTAAGCTGTAAACAATTGTTTTATTTTTATTGATAAGTGTGCGTACTGTACGTGAGAATTTATGGAGTATTTATTGAAGAATTACCTGACCTGCTGAAACAATGTTCTTTATATTTTTGCGTACAACTGAAACATATTCTATGATTACAGTGAAAAAAGTGAATTTTATTTTATTTTTTATTTGTTATCACTGCTTCAAAGAGACACTATATCGAGAATATATTGAAATTTACAGATTAATTCGGCGTTGAACATTTTATTACAAACCCAAAAAATATACTAGTTTACGGAGAAGAGTGACAATACTCTTTAATGCGGTTGTCATGTAATTAAATGTAGTGATGTCGATTTTTTTCGTCATTCTTCTACGGAATATCAATGCGATCTTCTTATCTAAAAATAGAACACGTCATTTTGTGGAATATTTACCATTCATATCTAGTCACTCTTATCATAATTTCATACATTCGAAATACCAAATTATTTTAACATAAAAACATTAATTAAAAAATCGCAACCTATTTTGTAGAAAAATTTCACAAGGAACTGAAAAGGTTGAGCGATTTTCTTACTCTAGAGCCATTAGCCTATACTATGCATGAGAGAAATGAACAGAAAACCGTTTTATTGAAAAACTATTGATATTTTCGAAAGAAAAAATTTAAAAAGATTTAATAGAATTTAAAAATAAAATTTCAATAGAATTGCCTCTAAATTTCCAACAGAATTTTCCAGTAATTTCGCCAGGTTTTCTATTGATTTTTTTCACATGTGATGTATAAAAAAAAAATGATTTTCTTTTAACTAAATAATTTCTCAAAACCATTGTGATCAGGTCTTTCTAACTGCCTCCACAGCCCTCCTCAAAATCCCTGAAGCCTCCCCCCTTTCAAAATCCACAATCTCACACTGAAATTCTTCTCTGAAGGCATTCTTCATAACCGGAATAACGTCATCAATCCCCACATGAGTATCGAGTTCCTGGGATAAACTCGTGACCCCTTTTCCTTCGATTCCACAAGGCACAATATTCTCAAACCACTTCAATTCAGTACTACAATTGAGCCCGAGTCCGTGAGTCGTTACATAACGACTCCCATGAATTCCAATGGCACAAATTTTCTTGTCACGAACCCAAACTCCTGTGTCTGGTGATGTCTCTCCCTTGATTCCAAATTCAGCGCAAAGTCGTATGATCATTCTCTCGATCTGGCAGACGTACCATCTCACGCTGGGCACGAAATCCCGGAGATTAATAATCGGATAGGCGACGAGCTGTCCTGGGCCATGAAATGTGATCAGCCCCCCTCGATTTGTCCTGTGAAATTCCGCCCCTGTAGCTTTTAATTTCGATATCTCCTCGTCGCTGTATCCCTTGTTGCGAATTCCAACAGTGTAGACTGGATTGTGCTCTATCAGGACCAGCGAGTGCCTTGGGTAGTCTGGGGGAAGGCTGGGATCTTGATGATGCTTTGATAATTGATTCTGCAGGTGAAGACCTGATTGATAACACATCCTGCCAGCCCACAAGACCTTCACAAGCTTCTTCGTCATTTTTTCGATTTAAAAAAAGTTTCATCCAAAATTGTTGCTCTTCTCTCCACATTCAGTTCTAATTTTCCTGTGGCTCCGAGAGTTTGTTTTCCTTCTCGAGAGTCAATTCCTGTGCCCTCTTCTGGATTGTCAGATAGAGCAGCAGCGAGACCTGCAATAAATTCAGGGATTCAGTCTGTGGGAAAATTTTTCTGAGGGATTAAGGGATTTAAGGGGCTTACATAAGCGTCAGTAGCTGCGTAAGTTTTCTGCGCCTCACTGAGGGGAAGAATGTGCCATTTACTTTTTCTGACTTTATCATCCTTGCTTATTTTCTTTTTTAGAATGTAGGCGGTGAGACGCTCCAGGCTCCAACGACCCGAGCGAAGGTAGACCTCGTTGGCGAGGGGACCGCAGTCTATGCAGTTGTTGTCTACTACTTTTTTTGCGGGAAATTCCTTGAAATCTCGACCCAATTTCCAGATGTCGCTGATAATTTTTTGAATTTTAAGGATTTTGTTTTGGGGAGAAGAGATAAATTTAAACAATTTTCACAAAAAAAATTCTCAAAATGTGAAGGTCTAGTGAATAAAATATCCAAAACACTCACTTTTTGATGTTGACCCCAACCAATTTTACTCTCGGGTGGCTTAACAGAATTACCAAGCTCGCTGGTAATTTATCAAGCCCATAGAGATGCAGCAAATGACAAGTATTCTCCGAAACACACAATTGTGCCAGTGCAGTCTTTCCTGGGCCAGTCTGAAAGCTGAAAGGCCACTCTAGGTCGAATCCAATGGGTACGATCAGGTCAGGATGCTTCTCAATTCTCTCTCTAGAATTATATTCAAATTTATCAATTTTATTAACTGAAATAAATATTAACATTTGATAAATGAATTTAATAAATTACCCAGTCCATTTAATCTACAATAAAAGTCAATAAATTCATGAAGAGCAACTGAACTAAACGTTTTGCATAAATAAAACAAATTACGCAAGACAATAGAAACGTATAATTAATTTGTCAGTTAAGATATTTTGTTTTAATTTTAGAAAATTAATAGAACTCTTCAGCGAATTAGGTTTTTGTAAAATTGCTTTTCCGTAAGATTGTGAATTTAATTGTCAGAACCCTTCCCTCAAAGAGTTCTGGAAATTCTAGGATATCCATGAAATTGTTCAATAAGTTTATTTTTAACAAATCTCTGATCGGAAGAGCACAACCTCCAAATGAATCCCAAGCACTCACAAATTCTCTTACATAATTTGATCGCAGATAGTTGCACAACCCTCGAAATCCGTGACATAGTATAATTTTCCCTTGAACAGAATCTCTGGCAAGTCCTTTATTATGGGGTCCTTCTCCACAACTACATCATTCAGAATTTCCTTTCAACAAAATGAGATTATGGAATTAAATTGTTTAACCAGTTCCAAAAAAATTAGTTCCCCGTAAAACTTGGGGAAACAAAAAATTGGGCACTTTTTTTCTAGTTTACTCACCTTTTTTAGATGATCCGGAAGATTTCGGATGGATCTTCTCGTCACTCGGCCCTCAATAACTCTCTCTCTAGTCTGGATAATTAACGTAGTTGATTAAATAATTACGTGGAAAGGCCTGAGATAATTTATGTTTACGTGAGTGGACTAACCTCCTCTTTCGCTCCAGTCGGTGGACTCATGACTCGGTCCTCTTTCTGCGCTGAATACGGTTATTTATCAGTTAGGGATTATTTTTGAGAATAATAATATTATTTTTAGGATATTACAAGGCTATTTTTTAATGGCCAAAGATATGAAAATTATTTGGACTTTTTTTTATACATCTCTTAGCGTTTGGCCGCTGATTTTCCCGCCACAAATGACGCCTGTGCTGCCAAATGCGCAGAAGGTGTTGACGTTATCTGCGCACCTTCAACCCTGTATTCAAAAGGGGCGCATTCATATTTAAAAATTTTTTCTTAGATACTTTTTCAAGAGAATATTAACACAAATTCATTTGTAACGATGCAAAAAATTTCTTGTTTATTTAACTGATTATTGTTGATTAATCATTGGTTGTTTCAATTAGCTAATGCTGAACGAATTCCTTGATTATAAGTAATCAATTATTTCGGGTAAAAAATCGCAAATTCTTTTAAAAAAATTTCAAAAGTAACCAGAATATGGACAAATTGAATTTCTCGTATCATTAGGTATTATTAATAATAATGCATTGACTAATCATTAGTTGTTCCGATTAATTAATTATTTCTTAAAATCCGCATTAACAAATTTGTTATTAATAAATAATTACTGTAGAATATTGTAGACTATTTCGATAATTTCGAATTCACTTCCTTAAAAAATAAAATGGATTCTGCACTAAAATTCAATAGAATCCATAGAAAAACTTGAAGAGAACAGATAAATAATTCAAGCTTCGATAAAAATCACAATCGAAACCATTCGATGGGAAAAGTGGGTCGCGATGAAAATTGGTCCAGAGATTTCGGAGGGATAAATCTTTTTCCAGACAGGTTTAACTTTCCCGTTGAATGCATTTGGAGTGAAGAAAATTACGGGAAAGTTCTTTGTCTTTTCAGAAAACGAGATATTATCCTGTTAAAACGATTTATCTACCTCTGGATTTCTGCAGCCCTGGAAACTCAACATACCGAGTGTTATTTTCAGATAATTGCGAGCAAATAAAGTAATTGAGAGATAAATTTTGCAATGGCTTTTGGACAGAAACCTCCACTTCCCTTGGAGAAATAAAATCCATTTACAAAAGCTTCCAAAATTGTTCCTTAAAAAAAACTCAAACAGAAATAAAAACTAGTGAAAGTTTTCATTTCTCACGCTAAAAAGAAACAAAATAAAATAAAAATTTTACATCAACTAAACTAATCGAAATTTGTTTCCAAGTTTATCATTAATTACTCGATTATTCAGTAATTCCGACAGCCGCTGATAATGCAGAAGCGTCGCTTGAGCTGATGCCTATCGAGGCGAAAGTAAATAATTAAAAGAGGAATAAAACTAAAAGACGTTGAGTTGCAAATTGAGGGACTAGTTTGTCTGGTTTTTCCAATTGCAACGGGTGTTTTTAATGGTCTCAGGATTGGTTTTATTTCCATGAGAAAACGCAAGTCCCGCGCAGACTGACCGTTAAACGCCGATGGCTCTTCCTTTCTTCCTTGGCTAGATCATGGTTTCACTTTCTCAACGCGAGGTATTTTTTTTTAAACATTCGTATGAAGCGTATTCATCAAGTTCAATTCAATAATAGCGAGTGGTCATTGATTATCAACGCTTTCTTTGGTCCCATTGGGAGGCGTTTTTGTCTCGCGCTCTGAGGGGACTTGGTCAATGAAACAACTGTCGTCGAGAAAAAATGAGGTGGTAAATTGGAGCGAATCCTTTTGGCTGAAGTAGGTTGAATGGTTCAATTGTAATTGAATACTTCGGACTGAGTCTATCCGAGACGACCCGATGACCTCTTCCCATTCATTACATCCTTTTTTAATTACAGAAGTCGAATTTTGTTTATCTGTTTGTCTCCTACTTATTTTTCTTATTTCCAATCCCATTGGGTTATTCATCCAAAACACGGGAAAATATTTTGAGAAAGAGATTATAATTTGAGATTGGCACTGAAGAATTTGAAACATAATTTCGACATTTGAGTCATTTTACTCACAATCTCGGACGGATTCTCATGCATTTTTATAATTAAAATTTACTCAATTAGATTATTAATGGTGTACTTACACATGTCCGGATTCATTCTCTTCGCTTCATTTTTTTTCTCTTCTTAATCTCTGCCACGACGGGACTTTTTTTCTGAAACATTTTTTTAACTCTCTCTTACGCCTAATAAATCTCATTTCAGAGTAGTAAACTTTTCCATTTCGGGGCGCCGATTGTAGTCTTAATTTCACGAACCGTTAGACACTCAACAAAAAAATTAGTCCGTAATGATTCCAAAATTTATTTCACATACAAAGTAATTACTATTTCCTATTTGATAAATTTCGAGTTGAAGGTAAAAATGTGTTGGATATTTTCAATTAAAAATCAATATTTTGCCGATAGAATTTTGTCTAAAATTGTGTTTTAATGAATTAGCTAATTAAAAAAATCATTATGTCTGCTTACCAAATAAAATTCTATTTGAAATGACTTTTTACTTAATTTTGACCAGTCATTCAAGCGTGAAAATTTTGAAAATCAATTCGACATTCAATCAGTTAGTGAATGAGATGAATAAATTGAGTTGAATTAATTAGAAATAAAATAGGGCACAACTCAGTTGAAAAATGATCATTCGACTTAGTCAATGACAACTGGAAGCCCTGACCCCTCCACGATCAGCACGCCTGACCGTCCGGGAGTACGAAGAACAAAAAAAGAACAGAATGAAAACAACTAAACAGAAACCTCGTATAACTTTCGAAGGATCGCAAGAAACCGTCGAATCGGCCCAGTCCAATCGCCACTCGTTGCCCGGGCTACGAAGATCGGCGGAGTCAACTCTCGATCACTTTCTTCAGGGGCTCTAGGGCAGCGAGGCCGTTTTATCCCTGACTTTAAAATTTCCATTCATTCGATCTAATGATAGGAGACAGACATAAAAGCGAGACTGGAAAATAACGTTTTCCGGGAATGGAGTTTTTTTATTAATTTTTGTTACATTGAAGTTTGAGGGCTAAATAGTGAAGTGATAGCACGAGATCCGTATTTGATTCAAGGACAGGTGAGTTTTTCATCCCTGTTTGATATTAGTGCTCCCGAATAGAAGGATTGTAAACGTTCGAATTTAAGGTTCGCATTTTTTGTAGCGGAGTGACTAAATGCGGTCTGAAAAGTTCGAGTATGGAATTTTTAGTTAGTGTTCGTATGTTTGTGTGTGGAATTTAGTTTCAATTTTATTCTTCGTGATTTTCTCTCCGCATCGCGTCGAGTGACTAAAAAGTGCTTTTTCGACACATTGAGATGAAAAATGTTGTTCGTAACACCTGAAAAAAGTAGTTTTTGACTGTGGGATTATATCACTCGCCTTCGGCTCGTGCTATAAACCTCCCACTCGGCAAAAACCATTTTTTTTCACTTGTTACGAAATATACTATTTCATCACGCTGTGTCGGGAAAGTAACTTTTCAGCCACTCTCCGCTTTCCTTCGAGTGACTGAAAAGTACTTTTTCGATACATTGTAGTGAAATAGTATATTTCGTAACAAGTGAAAAAAAATGTTTTTTGGCGAGTGATATAATTCCACGAGTCAAAAACCACTTTTTTCACGTGTTACGAACAATATTTTTCATCTCAATGTCTCGGAAAAGCACTTTTCAGTCACTCGGCGCGAAGCGAACATTTTTCATCTCAATGTCTCGGAAAAGCACTTTTCAGTCACTCGGCGCGAAGCGAACAGTGACTGAAAAGTTACTTTTCTGACGCAGCGTGATGAAATAGTATATTTCGTAACAAGTGAAAAAAAATGGTTTTTGGCGCGTGGGAGGTTTATGTCCGTTTCGCGTCGAGTGACTGAAAAGCACTTTTTCGACACATTGAGATGAAATAGTCTATTTCGTAACAAGTGAAAAAAAATGTTTTTTGGCGAGTAGGAGGTTTATATCACGAGCCGAAGGCGAGTGATATTATCCCACGAGTCAAAAACCACTTTTTTCACGAGTTACGAACGATATTTTTCATCTCAATGTGTCGAAAAAGTACTTTTTAGTCACTCGACGCGAAACGGACATAAACCTCCCACTTGCCAAAAACCATTTTTTTTTCACTTGTTACGAAATATACTATTTTCACGTGTTACGAACAATATTTTTCATCTCAATGTGTCGAAAAAGCACTTTTTAGTCACTCGACGCGAAGCGGAGAGTGATTGAAAAGTTACTTTT
>JAPYZM010001523.1:0-18207 GCA_030522845.1 Psyttalia concolor
TCATATTGGCTTCCGGATGGATGCCGCGTTGAATTTCAGCGTTATGCCGACGTTTCACAAACGTTGCAGTTTGCATCATCAGGGCTAGGCTGCTCCGATGCAGCAGCATAGCCCTGATGATGCAAACTGCAACGTTTGCGAAACGTCGGCATAACGCTGAAATTCAACGCGGCATCCATCCGGAAGCCAATATGATTAAAAATGACAATGGCCGCGAAAGCCTTAAACTTAAGATTCTACATCATTTCCAATCAAAATTAGAAAATGTCAAAATTGAACGATTGCAAAGCTTCCATTCGGAAGCAAAAATAAAATAAAATAAAAAAAAACACAGACGACTCGCTAAAAAAGATCGGGGGGTGTTCTCCTGGTCATAAAACGTCGACATTTCATGAAATTAGCGATTTTCATTTTCGGGGTGAAAACAATAACTTCCTTGTCGGGAAGTTAAGTAAGAAATTTTTCAATGAAACGGACCGCCTAAATCTTCCAGGCGATAATTCGGTGTGATAAGTGTTAAATAGCCTCAACTCCCTAGACATTTTAGTCGATTTAGACAATATGGCGGTCGAATTCAGTTATGAACACAAGCAGTTAACCGAGCTTATTTGGCAGAGGGCATTCAACCATTGCTTTATGCATTTCTTGTCCCTTTGATTTTTAATTTCTACTAATTCCGTTAGTAGTCAGCTTCCGAATGGATTCGTGGTCATGCAAGTTCTTGGAAGAACAGGAAATCAAGACAAACATTTTGAGAGGACAAAAATTAAAATCAGCGAATTAGTTTTGAAGATATGGAATAAAATCGATTTCCAGAAAAAATTGAAATGTTTCTGAAACTACTGGTCTAATTGAGCCCATCTGGAATATCAATTGTTGTACCGACGACTATATAGACTTTAATTGATCTAAATAAAGGGCAACAAGACGACCATTTGGAAAAAAAAAGTTAAATCAGCCTACTCATTTTCAAGATATGGCATTTAATGTAATGTCACAAAAAATCCAATATCTTCGGAACTACTAGCCCGATTTATCCCAGATGAAATACGAACCGTCCCTATCATAAAATGAAACTCTTGTCAAAATTTCATGTTGATATCTCCATTTTTATGAAAGCTAAAGAGCGTACAACGAAAAAAAAAAAACAGAAAAATGGAAATATCTTGGAAACATTCTACCGACCACTGGGTCGTTTTTTCGATTGATCTAGATAGAGGCCATGGTACCCACCATTTTGAAAAAACACAATTCATAGGCGCACTAGTTTTGTAAATATTTGCAAAAAACGATTAAATTGGAAATGTTTTTTTCTCAGAAACTTTTAAACCGTTTAGACCGATCCTGCGGCTAGAGTTAGTCCTAGTTGGGACCTATCACGTGACAAAATGTCATATTTTTTTTTGGCCGGGGAGGGGGGGGGGCAAACAGACATTGTCTCCAAACTTTGTATTTATACGTTTCAGACCATTCTACATCATTTCCAATGAAAATTAGAAAATTGCAAAATTATACGTTTGGAAAGCTTCAATTCGGAAGCAAAAAACACAAGAGATTACGGGGCTTTTTTCATTCCAAAAGTATAATTTTCCTGTTTTTTCACATACGTAATTTTCTAAGAGCGAAAAACGACAGAAAACTGTGAAATATGGAGAATTCTAGGGCATCCAGGGATTTTTTATATCGAGAAAATGGCTCTTAAAGTTTACATTACAGTGTGACTTTCCCGGGCCGCCATGACAGTTTTCAATGCATGCTTTTCCTAATATAAAAAGAGGACAAGGATAGTATGCGTAACGTGAACACAAGATAAAACAGCTAAGTATGAGGATCAGAGCTTGCGCCACTTTCCAATTCTAATATTCCGAAAACTCTATGAATAATTCAAATTTAACTAGTATGGATAAATAGAACTTACTAAAGTTTACTTCTATTGAAAAATTTATTAAGTTGCATTGAGTATCTATGGAGCAATTTCAATGAAAAAATACATACATACTTAGACCGTCTATACATCGCACATTGGGATTTTTTGTGCCATGACTAGTTTATCTAACATAAAACATTGAAAACTTAAATTTGAATGATATCGCCGCTTCCATTCGTAAAAACCCCAGCAAAATCGAAGTATCAAGGACCGAAAAAAACGATATCACCAATAATGACAACACAATAATAGCATAACTATATATGTATATCAAATAGTCTATAATAAAATAAACTTTATAATGTACATTTTCGTTAAAATTATGAAGCACTTAATTAAATTTTAGGTATCAAGCCAGCCAATAATCATACATAAAAAATTAATTCCAGGCGCCCCTGTCAGCGCATTACATAACCGGGGGGCCAAACGGTGGTGTAGCAACAGTCAAACGTGCATCTGGTACGGGTACACTAGCAACGCATGTATGAGATCCGGATTTCAAGTAGGATCTCCCATGATGAGATTGCTATTGCATTGACAGCATTGCTCACGATATTGTCAGTGCTCGAAATACCTATTTAAATGTGAATACATCTCGGCCCTCTTCATCCCGTAATCGCCGTCAAATTTTGAAGCCTCTGAATTAAATATTCAGCATTACCAGGGAAACTTCAACGGCTTCCGTTTCAAAGTAATGGTGACTTAATGGAGTGGCTTGACAACGTTAAACCAACAGTTAAAAATAACGGGCGATAACCGTCGTAGATACATTGAGAAAATCCTGAATGCCACGAGTCGACTTATTAATGAAATGAGAAAATGAGGTAAAACAGCAAAAGCGAGCTTTAACTTAAATGAGCCACTCAATATTAGCTCATGTCTTTCGATACAATACATACAATGAAATTTCGGAGAATATCTTGTGAGCCTACCTTACAGGTTCCTACACGAAACGTCAACACGTCACTGAGTGATGTTTTCGAAAATACGTATCCGAGTTGAGGTACGAAATTACGAGGATGTAACTACGATACAATTTTCGTTTGACAACGATTTAGCCTTCATTGAAATTCATTTCTGAATAGAGAAAACCGTATGAGTGGATGTGATACAGCTATCATTACTGATAAAGACCACTCGATATTGACAATCTTCGACTTATTAAATGCCAGAAAATCTAATTAAGTATTAAAACCTACATTCACTGCCCTTTCTTCAACTCAGGCAAACCTATGAATTCATTCTACAATTCTGCTCTTTATTTCATGTTTTAGATGATAATATTATTAGAGTAAATGCACCCTTTAAAATTACCTGGTCACATACAACTATTAGATTAATTGAGTTTTGTCATTTTCAACTTTAACTCGTTAATGATGAAGCCGACTAATGAAAATTTCTAGATGAACACTTTGATGTTCGAATTAATGTCAATATGCTGCAATTTTGGTTAAATAATAATGAATTTATTATTAAAGAAAAATAAGTTTCCATTGCCCTGGAATTATTTGAAGATGACAAACATTTCCTTTGGTGAATAATTATTTCTAATTGAAAATGAGAGTAAACTAGACGGAAAGTTTTGAGTGCTTTCGATTGTCGTTGTGTAACGTAAATAGATAAAAATCATTTAGAATTATATGACTATTATATTACAGAACCTGTTGTCAATACGAACATAGAGCCTATAGTTTGATGGCACTAAAGATAATTTTATTGAAATGAGCCACATTCTCTGCGAAGTGGAAAAGGTTCCATGTAATATATGTACACTGAATAATAGGGAGAGATATTATTGAATTCAATTTTTTGAATGTGATTTTTTTGTGTTTCAACGAGACGAACATTAATATTATGCGATGTCCACAAAAAACAGATTTGTTTAATGATAATTTCATTCACTCGCAAAAATGTGGAATATTTTCAACATTCACTTGAACTGTCAAAGCTATATTTATTTATTGATTAGAGAATAGATACGGTGACCTCGATGACTTGACTATCACATCGATGAATTTAAATTACTAGAAACACAATTTCACCACTTTTTAAATCCTTGTTATATTATTATAAATGAAATTTGAATGGAACTCTGTGAAATGAGATTAATACGGTGGGATAATCATTCGAGTTCGATTCGATGGAAATAATAGTATTAAAGTGATGAGATTGTGTGGCATTAAATTATCAGTGGAATAAATAACCATTGACAGAGTTTAACGAAACAGGGTAGCCTATTCAATTATCGAAACAATTCGAGAGGCTGCGTTATTGAAATAAAAAACAATCCAGTGATGGATTGAATAAATAAGAATTTTCAGGATTATGCGATTCTACCACTATTTATGGATAATCATCATCCAGTTCGTAGTCATAAAAAATTGAAAAAAAAGTCTTCACACTATTTACATCTGTAACATAATGTGTGTAAATAACTGAAATTATTGCTCACCGTATTTTGTAAGTTTACTTAGTATTGAGACTATGAGTAAGTGGTGAATACGATTACTTGCGAATACGAGTAAAAAACTGTTTTCAAGAGGCATATGCAATTTGAGAAGTTCTCTCAATGAGATAAATTATAAAAAATTCTCAATGAGAAATTTTTCTATCGTGTCAGTGATGGATGGAAAGATTATTAAATCGTGGATTCGGGCTTATGATGTGTCTTTCAATCGATAGATCATCCTTTGTAGCGACAAAATTTAAGTGCAATTGTTTAAAATCTATTCATTAATCAACAAAGTAGCGGTGGTCAGAGAACTAAATTTTAGTTAGCGAATAAACTTGACGTTTCGTGTGTAACGAATTTCTCAAAACCTCACGCCGAGTTATTTTGGGCTTTTTAAATTCCGTTTTCGCTCATTGAAACAGGACATTTGAAAGAAAAAAATTATGTACAATGTTTATGATAACGTTAACTGTTAACTATTTAATACTTTCTGACAGTTTCATTATGTGTGATCAGGAAGAGAAAGTAGTTACGTAGTCACATTAATTTCGGCTACGTACCAAATAAAATATTTGCAATACAGGTTTTAGGAATATTTTGCTTATTGGAATTTGGAAAAAACTGAGCCATTATACAAAAGTATATAGATATTATAAATGAATCGCCATTGGCCATTTTTATGACAACAATTTCATCTCATTCTCAAGGAACAACAAGACTTACCATACATCATCTTTAATGTGATGTTTTTAATCAATTGAAATTGTGTAGATGAAAAAAGTATACTGAAAGAAATAAGTGGTAATGGGTAAAAAGTAATAAACAATCAATGATGGGGATGATCAGCGGTAATGTTAAAACTAGAAAGTTTATATTAGTTTTGAGTATTAGAATAAATTTTACGCCTTCTTAAACCCGCCGATCATCCTGTATTACTTTATTGATTATCTGTCAATTATTAATTAAATTATATGAATTTCACCGACTTCAATTGCCCTGAAATTGATAGGCAAATATTACAAATGTAATCTGTCATTTCGGTAACGTTCTTGGATATTTTCAAAATACTTTGAATTATCATGATTTATTAGAATTTTACGTGTGTAAAATATAATGAGTTGACTCTCGAAAACACGGTGTTTTAAGAAGAAACAATACTATATAAAAAAATATTGTGTTACTGTTCTCACTCGGATTTCCGTTAATCAATGTGCAGAATTGAATGCTGTCGAATAATGTTATTTAGGAAATTTCTGAAAAATGTCAGGCAAAAATTCACTAGTCGGTTTTCAAATATTTCTCATCTGTCACCGCATTTTACGTCAAATATTGTGTGTGGCAGGTGGAGAAATAAGGGGATTATTCATATGATCATTGAAAAACCAGTCCGTCTGGAGGTTTGTTTCAACAAATGCTTATGACTAAATCAATGTTAATGTATGTGTCAATGTTAATGTTTTTTTAATTATATTCTGGCCCTTTTGCCCTTTCGTCTAAAAATAATGCCCCAAAATAATCTGCTGTTAAAGACAGAAACAGCGAATGTATTAACATAAAACCCCTTTTGACCATTGCTAATGTATGGATGTATGTATTTCGATGCAGTGCATCATACTACTTGGTCGAAAGGCAGAAAAAAGTAGAAAAATAATCCCTGAAATACCACTCGTATTCGTAAAATTAATCGAATATTTTCTTCAAGCTTCTCGCTCTATGAACGAATACCCTGCGGAAACCGGTATATATGCCACATATATACATATATATTCATTCATTATATCCACATATGTATGTCAGCAAAAAATGCAATATATCAGATCTATGCTAAAAATATCAAAACCCATCGGGATTGCCCAAACATACTCGACATATATCTAGCATATATGTGAGATATATTTCCGGCCGAAAATGCAGAATATGAAATATGTGGCGCCTCTGATTATTTGCATGCATATTTTTTTCATGAAGAGGCAATTTTTTTCAATTTTTACAAAAATGTCCTGCATACTATTTTGGAAATCCAGTGCTGTGAAAACTAATTTTAACGAATTTTCGTGAATCAACCATTTGTAAAATTGATGCTTTAAAAAACGAAATGAACAAAAGTGCTAATAGTCACTTATTACGTTTTACCACTTAAATATTCATCAACAAGTACAACAATGCTTATCAAAATTTAATTACCAAGAAATTGAGAGAGAATTGATATTTATGATTGATGTGCACTTGAGTCTAAAAACGAATATTTGATCTTAATGAGGAGAAACTAAATCAGAATCGCCCAATCGATAGATGGCAAAATTTTCCATAAAAGTAGAAAAGAGATTGCAGATTTGATGGAATGATTTTCCTGCAGATTATTACCGACAATCTTGCATTCAATGAATGGAATGGAATGATGTTTTAGCCGAATGACTGACTGATATTTACCATCCCTCAAATGATTTCAAAACATTTCAAAAAGCCTATTCATATTTTACAAATATTATCTCTCGCAGGAAGAAATAATATTTGTATCAAATAGCGATTATGCCAACAGTATACCCAATTTTCCCTTAATTTCTCAGTCTCAATGTAATATAAAAAAATCATTGGCTATTAAAGTACGAATGCCACGCATTCAATGATCATCTAGTAAAAAGTAACTTCTAAAAAAAATACAAAAAAATTATAATTAGGAATACATTTGCGTACTTATACCATATTGATATTGAACATAATCTATTTTAAATTTGACTGAGCGACATAGAACATAATATAAGCTGTATATTTTTCTCGATGTTAAGCTTTCAATAACACCCAAAAACATTGTAGGTAAAAAATCCCGATCACTTCCTTTTAACCCTACCAAATGAAATTAATCTTTTTCATTTCATAATGTATAATTGCAATCGCTGATCTATTAACCAGTTCCTTATTTTATCAAATAACTTACTCATTCCTACTGCATATTTTCAATTATCAGAAATCAGAAGTAGTAAGAAATATTGGCTGGGGACTCAAGTACAAAGTGTTACTAATACTAACATCTCCGCCCACTTGCCCCTGAACAAAACTCGTTTTAACTTGCATTGAATTGGAAGTAAAGATTAGATTCATTTCAGATCTAGTCTTTGTTTTGCGGTGTCTAGACGTCTGAAAATTACATCAACCATAAACTTGAATATTCGTATGACGAATGAGTATAAACATTTCATGCGTGTGACTTGTTTCCAAACCGCGCTGTTCCATTAATTCCCCCGTTCGTCTTCATACCTCTCAATATTACAAAATCTTCGTACTCCCTCGATGTTGACGCTCAAAGGCTATTCACTTCCCTCCGCAACGTTCATTACACATTCAGATGAGCGGATTCATAGTTCTTTGATGAATTTCCACGTGCACTGCACGTTTCCACTGCATAATCAATCCTTTCAGTGATTCAACATATTCGTGGCTTTAACTGAAGTTCCTACCCAAAGACTTTCGTTTCCATTATTTTATTATTATTTCCGAGATTTTACTATTACTAAATATCGTTTTTGACACGCTCTATTTAACGTGTGATTTTACGCACGCCTCTCATGCAGAAAAATAGGGTTTGATACCCACGCGAATAGTGTTTTTAGACCCGTGGAATTATATCACTCGCCTTTGGTTCGTCCTATACTCAGACACCCCCCCCCACCCCTCCACGAGCCCAAAAGCACGTTCCCGCAATGGTATCGAAGTATACTATTTCTCTTTGTTTAATGTAGTTTTTTAAATAAAAAATCAGGCAGTGAACATGATCGTCAGTGATGTTTTCACCACGTAGAACAGGAAAGGCCAACATTGCGCTTGTTTTGATAGATCATATGTATGTAAAATTTTAAAAGGCAAATTATTGGCTAACATTTTCTCAATTCTCTTCCTCGGAGGTTTGTAACACTAAATCATAAACTCATGGAGAACGATGAACGTGGAGTTCATATTGCATACAACATTTAAAAACTGTGGTTTCTTTTAAATTCTCCAAGACTAAATTACCATTTAGCACTATTTAGAAATCGATATTACTTGGTATTACTCTCCTAAAGTTGTATCATTTTTTTCTGTTTTTTAAAGTTTCTATTGTCAACTTTCTACAGCAGACTCAATAATAATTTCCAACTAGCGTAATGGACAATGTCAATTTCCGTATAGATATGTGTAATTTAATGAAACATAGAATTTATCGTTTTTCTATAAAGAACCGCAATCACTTGAGAGTTAAAAGTGTATAATATGTGAGTAACGTTTGAGTAAAATACGAAAATGAGGTGACAAATAGAGGAGCGTCAGAAAATTTAATGAGAAATATAAGGGAATTTTTTTAATGTTGTTTATGGAAATCAATTGTACCATAATGAGCTACGTAGCGGTTCTCCGATTTTTTGCCTTGTAAATACGCTGACTATCGATAAAGAGGTAGTGAACATGAAAAAAGTTTTTTAAATATTGAAATATTATGACGGCAGTTGTACAATGAAATCATCCATGTCTGTGTCATATTAAGATATTAATGCACGAAGAATTTTAAAGAATGGAAAAGGAGAGAGCCACTGCTTAGACAAAAACGGGGAAAACCCATTCGATGATACTGTAATCCATGTCAATTCTTTAAAAGATAAATTCATCGGCAATTGCTTATGAGGCGAAAGAGATAACAAATTTTATGCAATAAGGAACTTCCTTTGACAAAAACTTCCCCTGGCAGTGGTGCTCAGGTATCACGCATATAAGATCTTCCGTTCGTCCAAAACTATCAAATGAAAAATCAATTATTAATTTTATAATTACACAAACATATCGTATTCAATATTATCAGTGTGCCAACCATTTCTTCAATTTTACCCCTCATTTGTATATCTGACAATTGATGTGTGACTTCTAATTACCCTAATCTCCTCGCAAATTTGATTAATTGTTTATTTCACGTAAATTACGTTATTTTTTAATCCCTTGCTCTTCACATTATCAGTTCATTCATTATTTGTCTTCTGTAAGTGATGAGCAGGATAATTGTCTGATTTATACTGTTTCCGTTGCCAAAGAAAAATTTATTTTACGTTGTTACATGTAAATTTCTTTTTTATCCATATATATATTTTAATTTTCTTCTTTCCAATGCACATGTGTATGTAGTACACAATGTCATGAAAAAAAGAATGAACAGACATGTAAAAATATTCATTCAAGGGCTTTAATTTTTCTATTAAATATTTTTATTTTCATAATTATCCTTTCCAAATAAAATACTACATTCAGAGCCATTTTTGTAGTGGAAGGTTTTTGTATATTTTTAATTTATAATAATCCTTTTTCATAATTATTTATATTTTAATACTCAAATCAACGATACAAATGGTGTCAATGAATAGATTTCATAATATCATAGTAACTGAATATTTTCTGGTTTTTAATTGGAAAATCCTCTATTGTAATCTGCGATAATGTATCATCGATTATTCAATTAAAAAAAAATGAAAAATTAGGTTTCCAAAATTAATTGTATGGATTAACTGAATTTTGATTTTTTTTCCTCAATCGTGTAAAGAATGAAAGAGATATACAAGTGAATTTGATGATCTTTGTATTTTTACAAAAGATAGAGAATAAACCAAGAATTAATTATAAAAAAAGTATTAAAATCATAACACTTTTTACGAGCCTGATGCGTTAAATAAGACAGTGAATTTATTGAAGCAAATTCATATTTAGCTTTAATCATTGAAAATTCAATGTGAAAATTAAATAAATCATGTGCATTAGTGAATGAAAATTATTAAAATTTCACTGTGATTGAAGTCACTAAATAATTGCATTGACATTTTGATAAACTAAAATTTTATCATAAGTAATAATAATGTTTCTCAGTCACATTATATTTCTTCTTTATAAATACGCTTTTCATTGCCGTCATAAAAGAATTCGAAAGAAATCAACATAATGCAAAGTCACGTGTGTCATTGTACGAATTAATTAAAATAACTCTTTATCCGAGTTAGCGGTTGTAACTTTTGTTATGAAATGGTAATTGAACATTGGATCGTCTTCAGAAATTTTGTTTTCAGTACCAAAAACACATAGATTCAGAACATAAATGTTTAAATAAGAGAAATTAAGCTATTATTTCGCAATGTCGGGAATAGTAAAATTATTATAGCATAGTTTATAAAATACGTAAAAACTCTAAAACACATTAATGAGAAAGGCGATTACTATGCAGTCGCCCGTGACTCAGATAAATACGAAAAAATGCATGTGATGAATATTAATTAAAAACAAATATTCTCCCGAAAAAGACGAGTTCACTTAAATTTCAAGTTATCCATTGAAAATGACTATGAAATAGGCTCATCTCGTTTAAACACTTTAAAACTGATATATCAAAGAAAGAAAATCCATATATGAATGTCTGTTAATGTCAATCTGTCATAAATCCCGAATATGCATGAGCGTAAGCGTCAATTTAATGTTTTCATTAAAATGGAAGACAAGAAAACTTGCACTGGAATAGAAGAAGGCGCAGGCCATTCAAAGATAATAGAAATTAACGCGTCTTCAACGTAGAGAATAAATTTTCAAAGAAATAAAAATAAAAGACGCAAACGACGTGTGCCTGTTAATATAAAGAAAAGAAATATATATATATATATATATATATACATTGAAAGTAGACAAAAATTTGTTTGTAAAGTGAATTTAATTATATTTGTATAAATTAAATAAATGGAACTCGAAAACGTCCCGTTATCGGCGTCAGCGTAATGTGCAACGTAATTCATTGCATTTCAATAATGTGTCACTAACGAAAATAGTTATTGTGCTTGATAAGAGGTGATCAATTGCTCATGACAAAACAAAAACTACTGTTATACTACTGCAGCAAAAAAGTGAATATATTGCAAATCGTCTTTGCAGAAAAATAGAAAAAAATTTGATACTGTCGTTACTTGAAAGTTGAAAAAAGTCTCATGTTTGTCGTTCACATTTGGAATTTATCAAGTAGATAAATTAGAAAAATAGACGCTGACATTTTGAAATAAAATTTAATGAGATAATGAATAATGTATGAATGGATGGATAACTTTCTACACTTATATAACATTTCCGAAGATGATCCAAAAGATGGAATAAGGAAGAAGTAAACGGTCTTTGCTCACGATTACTCTAGAATAAAAAATTAAAAGTGAAGAATACGATTTTACTATTATTGCATCAGTAATGAATGATAAAACTCCATTCCTTTGAGAAGAAAAAAAAAACAAACAGAATTCTATGGCTATTACTTTATGAAACTATCTGTACATAAGTATTTTGTATTCCTCTGAAAATAAAGATAAAAGACACTGCTGAAACATTATTTTCTGTAATTATTCCTTAAACGAACCAATAAATTACCTCTTCGGATTGGACCATATTTACTTTATAACGGGATTTTCAAGAAATCCCGCACATCCGCCATGGAATAAATATCCGTTTTGGCCAATCTCTCTGAATTAATCGCATCTTCCTTCGAATCGACTTTTCCCGGGAATTGCTTGACCTGTCCAAGCGCGGAAGGATTGGTAGGACGATGACGTCCTGACAACAGCACCGGGTTGACACGTAGGAAACACCTCAAGTCACTCTACGAGACTGTGTATGAACTCTCCACGTTAGTTAGGGGTGGGTATTCACTCAGCTGATGGTCCGGAGGGGTCCTTCGGACCCTACGGTGGCGGTGTTCGAATTCGGCGCGCTCCAGGAGAGACTAATGTGGGGCATATCCACACTATGTCAACGGCATTGGTTTTGTCAGCCCAAAATACATAGGAATAGACATTCGGAAAAGCCAAAAAAAGGCTCCGTCGGTTATTCGCGTTTTTGTCGCTCAATATTGAAGTACAGCGATTCTAACCGTTTTTTGAATTCATTTAGTTTTTCGATCATAACTCGAAAACAAACTGACCTAGTGACTGGGAGCCAACGGCATTGGATTGATGAGCCCAAAATACATAGGAATAGACGTGCGGGAAAGCTAAAGAGGAGCTCCATCGGTTTTTCCGATAGGCTTACTGAATATTTATCTACTCGGCGAAATCATTGGTATTTGTGGAAATATTTTTAAACCTTAAATGGAGTAACGAATTTAATGGATTGTTAGATTTCTAGATGAGGGCGGAATTGGAAAGGTACTTCCAATAAGTGGATAATGTCGACATAGATATGGTTCGAAACCAGTGTCTCGGGGGGAAGGGGCAGGTGCCAGTCGTCCATCAAGGGAGACCATTTCGTCTTCGGAGACCCTTGCTAGTCTACTACGTTGCTGCTGAGTCCAGGTGTCTCACCTCTTGCCAGCAACAGAAATGAGCTCCAAGGCTTCGGTGGCCTCTTTCATTTCGTATGCGCCGAGGTGGGAGACCTTGCTCCCACTACTAGGGCAGTAGTGCCCTCTTTTCCGTGGGAACTACTTCCAGCGAACTTGCTTGTGCAGCTGTTCGGGTTCCTTCATTTGGGTGGGGCTGTCTCAACCCACTCAATCGTTTCCATTCGTCCCCTCTGGTGATTTTCGGTCTTTTCAGACCTCTGGGGATCGTTTAGGATTCTATTTGCGACTTTGCAGCCGTTCCCCCTTTCCTCCCGGTATGGCTACCATTGGCCCGCTGATTTTATGTATTTTATCGGCCATCAGACAGAATTCGCGGTTGCGCCGATGATAATTACCTTCCGGTACTTCCTACCGGTCGACAATTATCGTTCTCGCCAGGTTAAGGAATGTTCTTCCTTATCGACGTTACTCGGGCTGTGCTAGATGGCACTGCGTGCGTGAATTTTCTACGGCAAAGGAATTTTCTTCCTTTTAGCGCTCGTGGGGCTGGTAGAGGCGCGAGATGGCGCTTCTCCCCGAGTCTTCAGCCTGTCGAACATTTTCGATCGACAAGAGGACTCTCTTTCTCTCGGGGAGGCGCGAGATGGGGCCTACTACCCAAAGGGACATAATAATAATTTTTATTTTTCGGGTTTTGACCCCCTCCTTCGCCCCTCGCATTCATCATGGGAGTTTTGTGGACGTATCGTCACCCGGGATCGGGTGGGGGACTATTCTCTGGCCATTTTTCGGGCCAGATTCCCTTCATAGGCACATTTTGGGGAGAAAATTCGCATTTTCCCCCCGAGGAAGCGACCTTTTCAGCTCGCTTCTTCAGCCGCAGCTGCCGGAGCGCCTTCCGGGGGACGTGCCGGCCGAAGTACGGCACGTACGGCCACCTCAACCGGTGTGACTCCGTGCAAGGGGCGCAAAAATCACCCCTGCATGGAATCCCGCACCGCCCGCAATGCGGCTACCTGGGCTCAGGACAATTTCTGCCCTTATGGCCTTCCCTCCGACAATTCCAGCAGAGAATTGCCGGAGCTGGAGGATTGAGGAGTTTCCTCCTCTTCTCCTCCCCCTCATAGAAGCCGGTGAGAGGCGACCTGACCGCCAGGGGACTTACGTTTGGGGTTGTTTACCCCTGCGGCCCCTGTCTGCTCCTCCTCTGAGCCTTTCAAGGGAGGTTTGGCGGGACTTTCCAACCCGGTTTTCCCCCTCCCTCTGGTCCCCTTTCGCCTTGGGAACCTTGCGGTCCCCTGACGATGGGTTCTCCGAGGTTTTCAGCTCGGATTTAAGCGTGGCATCTCCCGCTGGTTTCCTAGGAGGAGGCTTGAGGGGAGTATTTCGCCCCCTAATCCTCTCACAGGGGCCTCCAGCAGGAGTTTTCCCCGAGGCCGAGGTGGAGGGAGGTTTTCGCTCCCTCCTTGTGACCTCGACGTAGGTCTGTACTCCGGGCAGTGGCAACGACATTGCTGCCGACGTAGACGGCCCGAAGTTCGCCTCCGGCAACAGGGCCATCACGGCCCGCATAAGCTCCGGGTTGCCGTCGAAAATATCCGCCAGTGCTCTCGCCTGTACGTCGGTCGAGTCCTCGAGTTTTTCCACCCGGGGATTTTCAACCTCCATAGCCTCAGCAAGAGGAAAAATCTCTTCTTCCTCCAGGTTGCGGAGCAAAGCCATCTCGGCCTGCTCCAGCTCCATCAACGGCCTCTCTGTAATAGAGAGCCTTGTTAATTCGGGGGATAGAGGATCCTCAGGGCATTGCGGCATTGAGGACGTCTCGGTGATCATTGCCTCCAGGAGATTAATCTCCGGGAGACGTTCGAGGGACTCTTTCAAGTCCGACTCACCTTGCGGCCTCGTTTTGGTGGTAAGCACCACCTTCTGCACCGGTTTCTCCTCGCTCGGTCCACGCTCCATCCTTTCGGCTGGCACGTGGCGACGCTGCGTTTCTTTGCTTGACGGCAAAAATTTTCCCGACGTCTGGTCACTCTCGTGACTCAGACGCGAATAGGACTTGTCCCAGGCTTAATTCCCTCAATTCCTCATTAATCGGGGGTGGGGGAATCAAGCCGCGTTCTGCCCAGTGAATTTGGCCGCTGCGTGGTACAACTGGTCACCCTCTAATCACCCTAAATTTTCGACTCGGATACTGCGTTTCTGTGGCAGTCGGTAAAGCCGCTCTCCCAGCGACTCCGCTTGACCGACTCCTAGGGACATGTTTACCCGGGACAATTTCAAATCGTTTCCACGATTTTGGTCCCGTTTTTCCCGCTTTTTTGAGGGAAAAACCAATAATTCTTTTTCAGAAAATGGGTTCGTTCCCTCCAAGCTGCTTTTGGCATTATTTCTTTGCAGAAAGAGGCCTTTTCATAGGGGAAAAGAGGAAAATTCTTATTCAGAATCCTCCCTTATTCCGGGAAACTTCTAGAGGTCCTATCTCGTTACAGAAATAGGTCTCTCCGATAAAAAATTCAATTCTTTTCAGAATTTCTTTTCTTGGCTTGTGATTTTCGGGACAGAATGGGGGTTCTACCTCACCCGCGACTGCCCTCCCTGGGTGAGGGGAAAGACAGGGCCCATAGGCGCCGCAGAAACACGTCCCTGGCCGAAAATTAATATTTAAATTGACAGAAAACCAAGTGACTCTTGTGGCGCTTGACGGATCCCCAATTGACTGTTGTGACGCTTGACGGAACTCCAAGTACCCTCATGACGCTTGACGGAACCCCAAGTGATTCTTGTGGCGCTTGACTGACACCCAAGTGGCTCTTGTGGCGCTTGAACGACCTCCAAGAGAGCCTCATGACGCTTGACGGTCCCCAAATGATCCTCCTGACGCTTTACGCACCACCTAATGATTCTTGTGGCGCTTGACGGACCTCCAAGTGGCCCTCGTGGCCCTTGACCGAACCCCAAGTGACTCTTGTTGCGCTTGACGGATCTCCAAGTGACCCTCCTGATGCTTGACGGAACCCCAAATAACGCTTGTGGCGCTTAACCGACACCCATGTGATTCTCGTGGTGCTTGACGGACCTTCAAGTGACTCTCGCGGCGCTTGACGGACCGTCAAGCCCCCTTGTGCCGCTTGACGGACCTTCAGGTGACCCTCCTGACGCTTGACTGTACCCCAAGTGACTCTTGTGGCACTTGACCGACCTCGAAGTGATACTCGTGGCGCTTGACAGAACCCCAAGTGACACTCGTGGCGCTGCTCGGAACCCCAAGTGCCCCTCGTGACGCTTGACGGACCCCCAAGTGAATCTTGTGGTGCTTGACGGACCTCCAAGTGACCCTCGTGGCGCTTGACCGACGTCCAAGGGACCCTCATGACGCTTGACGGTCCCCAAATGATCCTCCTGACGCTTGACGAAGCCCCTAGTAACTCTTGGGGTGCTTGACGGACCTCCAAGTCACTCTTGTGGCGCTTGCCGGACCTTCAAGTGACCCTTCTGACCCTTGACAGATCCCCAAGTGACCCTCCTGAAGCTTTACGGACCACAAGTCACTCTTGTAGCGCTTGACGGACTTTCAAGTGACCCTCCTGAAGCTTTACGGTACCTCAAGTGACTCTTGTGGGGCTTGACTGATACCCTAGTGACTCTTTTGGCGCTTGACTGACACCCAAGTTGCTCTTGTGGCGGTTGACGGATTTCCAAGTGACTCTTGTGGCTTGACCAACTTTCAAGTTATTGTTGTAACGCTTGACTGACCTGCAAGTGACCCTCGTGGCGCTTGAGGGAACCCCAAGTGACTCTTGTGGCGCTTGACGAACCTTCAAGTGATCCTTGTGGCGCCTCACGGACCTCCAAGTGACCCTCGTGGCGCTTGACGGAACCCCAAGTGCCCCTCCTGACGCTTGACGGACCCCCAAGTGACTCTTGTGGTGCTTGACGGACCTCCAAGTGACCCTCCTGACGCTTGACTGTACCCCAAGTGACGCTTGTGGCGCTTGACCGACATCGAAGTGACCCTCGTGGCGCTTGACGGAACCCCAAGTGCCCCTCCTGACGCTTGACGGACCCCCAAGTGCCCCTCCTGATGCTTGACGGACCCCCAAGTGACTCTTGTGCTGCTTGACGGACCTCCAAGTGACCCTCCTGACGCTTGACGGAACCCCAAGTGCCCCTCCTGACGCTTGACGGACCCCCAAGTGACTCTTGTGCTGCTTGACGGACCTCCAAGTGATTCTTGTGGCGCTTGATGGACCTCCAAGGGACCCTCATGACGCTTGACGGTCCCCAAATGATCCTCGTGACGCTTGACGGAGCCCCTAGTCATTCTTGTGGCGCTTGACGGATCTCCGAGTCACCCGCGTGGCGCTTGACGGACCCTCAAGTGACTCGTGTGGTGTTTGACGGACCTCCAAGTCACTCTTGTGGCGCTTGACGGTCCCCAAATGATCCTCCTGACGCTTGACGGAGCCCCTTGTGACTCTTGTTGCGCTTGACGGATCTCCGAGTGACCCGCGTGGTGCTTGACGAACCTCCAAGTCACTCTTGTGGCACTTGACGGACCCCAAGTCACCCTCGTGACCCGTGACCGACCTCCAAGGGACCCTCATGACGCTTGACGGTCCCCAAATGATCCTCCTGACGCTTGACGGACCCCCTAATGATTCTTGTGGCGCTTGGCGGGTCCCCAAGTGACCCTCCTGACGCTTGACGGAACCCCAAATAACGCTTGTGGCGCTTGACGGACACGCATGTGACTCTCGTGGCGCTTGACGGCCCTTCAAGTGACTCTCGTGGCGCTTGACGGACCGTCAAGCCCCCCTGTGCCGCTCGACGGACCTTCAGGTGACCTTCCTGACGCTTGACTGTACCCCAAGTGACTCTTGTGGCGCTTGACCGACCTCGAAGTGACCCTCGTGGCGCTTGACGGAACCGCAAGTGCCCCTCCTGACGCTTGACGGACCCCCAAGTGACTCTTGTGCTGCTTAACGGACCTCCAAGTGATTCTTGCGGCGTTTGACGGACCTCCAAGTGACCCTCGTGGCGCTTGATCGACCTCCAAGGGACCCTCATGACGCTTGACGGTCCCCAAATGATCCTCCTGACGCTTGACGGACCCCCAAGTGACTCTTGTGGCGCTTGCCGGACCTTCAAGTGACCCGCCTGACGCTTGACGGAACCCCAAGTGACTCTTGTGGCGCTTGACCGACACCCAAGTGACTCTCGTGCTGCTTGACGGAGCTTCAAGTGACTCGCGTGGCGCTTGACTGACTTCCAAGTGAGTATTGTGGCGCTTGATTGACCTCCAAGTGACCCTCGTGGCGCTTGACGGAACCCCAAGTGCCCCTGCTGATGCCTGACGGACTCCCAAGTGACTCTTGTGGTGCTTGACGGACCTCCAAGTGATTCTTGTGGCGCTTGACGGACCTCCAAGTGACTCTTGTGGCGAATGAGGGACCTCAAAGGGACAGGTGTGGCGTTTGACGGCTCCCAAAGTGACTCTTGTGGCGTATGATG
>JAPYZM010001524.1:0-20180 GCA_030522845.1 Psyttalia concolor
CAATGTACACGGACTACACCAAGGAGTTGTTTAGATGTCAGAAATCTAGACTTGTAACAAGAGGGCACCGAAAACGGGAGAAAATAAAATGTAGTAGTTCTTTGAGCATTTATGACGGGTCTATAATCTGCGATTTTAGGTCCGATGTCAGAAAAATATTTATTATTATATTTTTATATAGTCATAACGATTCTTGCACACTGGAGTTCCCCTCTGAAGAGAGTAGAACTTCCATGTCGGTTATCCGTAGGGTAATAAGACTGCTCCACAACATTTTGGATCAATGGAAGTTAGACTGCGACAAAGTGAAGTTAGGAGGAAATAAAGTGATAGTTGAGGCTGACGAACTGTGTTGGGGAGGAAAGAAGCTTAGACTAGGACGCCCTGTGAAGCAGAAGCAATGGGTGCTAGGTTTGCGAGAAAGGATATCGGGGCGACTTGTAGTCGTCAAGGTTCCTGAGCGAAAAGCCGAAACACTTATCTCCAAGATTTCACAGCACGTCCAGCGCGGCTCTATGATACACACCGATAGCTGGCCGGGGTATGTAGGTTTGACACTGCATGGTTACCAACATGCACGTGTCAACCACAAATTTTACCACATCAACCGGACCAACCAAGCCGAACGAGCATGACGTGAATTTAGACGTCTAGTACCGAAATATGGTAGAGGTATAAGAGGGCTTGAATGCAGACTGAGTAAGTTTGCATTCACCTACTCCACACCTAGAACTGATCGGGTAGTAAGCTTCCTAAGTTTGGTCGCCAACTATTACGATCCTGACTGAATGACGAAAACCCTGTAGTCTTTAAGACATACAGATATACAGGCTTTCGTATGCTCGAGTTCGATTGTAGATGTGAATGTAAACTCGGGCTTGGTTGTGTGACAATGCCAACTCAGAGTTTAAGAATTTGCAACAATGTGAATGTCAATTACAACTATTATGGTCCGGAATTCACTGTGGATGGGAGAACGTGACATTGCAAGCTAATGTCTCCTTACTTTCAGACACGTAAAGGTTACAAACAAACATCACTTCGAACACCCGGGTCAAACTGGGATTCTTAGATTAATGGGCCTTTACCTTGGGCTGAGTACTTGATTAGAACATAATTCAGCTCACATTTATGCAGGTAAAGAGCGGTCAGTGTCACACAATGAAGAATGAATTTTTAATTTTTTTCATTTAATGTCCCCAGAAGGGGGGACGGAGGGAGTTTGCAGTTCCCATTCTTCAATCTGCATGTCCAGTTCTGACAGTAGTGTGCTAGGTCGTTTCTTCGGAGACCGTAGCATCAGCACTTCCCCATAGTGGTCCCTGGTTCATGCCAAGAGTGATGCGAATCGCTGAGATTCCCTAAGTATTGTTTTAGAGGTTCCAAGGTTGGGTTACTCAATAGTTAGCGTTTTTTCGACTTTCCCAGCTTGGTCTAGGTCTTCTCTCATCGAAACAAACTTTGTGGAATCAACGGTTAAAGAAAAAATCAACTCTGGTTTGGAGGTGCTATAACGTATTACTACCGAATAATAAATAAAAAACATCAACTGCGAACACGTCAATTTGGTTTTTTTCATTATTTATTAATAAAAGTATGTAGCCCAGCTGCCGACCAAAATCGATTTCGAAGCCGGGATCCAGCTTGAAGTTCGGGCTTGGATTCCAAGCTCAAGCCAAGCTTGATCTCCAAGCTCCGAACAAGATCGGCTTCCAATCTTGGATCAAGCTAGGCCAGCAAGCTTGGATTGAGGGTACATTCCGAGCATTAATTAAGATTGGTTCAAGCTTGGGGAACACCTTTCTACCAAGCTAGTCTAGTCCTGGTCCAATGGTCAATTCCCACCTGGAAAGCTGCATCTGCGCACATGTACCCAGAATCCTTTTTCTTTTGGGTGGTAAAATAGTATATTTCTCACCTAGGAAGGATAATCAGACAAGTCATCCCCACGTGGAAGATTACGCCTTGTAAGCGCGTGGGGAATGCTTGTCTGATTCTTCTCCAGAGGGTTGAATGTTTTTTCTGTCAAAATGGACTAAAGTGGGCGATTCTTTCAAACACTCACTTTCGGTCCACATACGCAGAAAAAGTTCTTTCATCACCACGAAAAGTGCAAAGAATTTGAAAACGCGAATAAGGAACTCCGAATTTATATCTTATTATTGTTGTTGAACCTCGTTAACAATACAGTCTACATCGCCACCCCTTTTATTCAAGAGCAAAATCCGTCTGTGAGCTACATACGTGTACACAGAGAAAACGAAACAGAACTTAATGAGAAATACACATATGCACACATTTAACGGCAAAGTGGGAATACGGTGCGAGGTTGTGTACCTCACAATGCGTCGCTAAAGCGCCCCGTTCCCCTCCCCTTCACGGCCCTTTTGCTTCCCTTTGTTCCAGCCGCGACAGGAGAACGGCTTGACTCATCGGGGATTCGTGGTTTGGACCGGAATGTAACAGTCGGACGGTTCGTTGCGTCCTAATTGTACAAAAGAATGGTAAAGACGTTGAAACGAATGTTTTTTTTTTAATAGCTGAAAGTTTATAAGAGGACACTTGGGACAAATGTCTATAAACATTTTGGTTAGATAAGAGCGATAGTTTTGGTAATGTTCAGTTTCATTGTTTTGGCTTGCATTTTGATTAATTCATTAATGACTTCAAAATAAACTCCCAATAAGGAGCAAAAAAATCAGATAGCCATGAATGACCAATGTGAAATTTCTTTTGAAAGTGTCAGTTGGAAACTTACACAGACGGCAATTTGATATCGTAAGATCCTAGACAGACTTATCCAACCACTGAGTCAAATAACCTGAAAATTTTGCGGGCATCTCCCATTTCTCTGATTTATAATAATCTTTCCATCAAAAGAATGAAGATTTAAGCGCAGATCTGTCTCAATGTTGTCCGAATGGAGAGTAGCCAATTTCCCCTTAACTATTTAGTTGTGCAGAGGGACTGGTTTTTGTGCAGCGGTTAGTATACAATGAGGGCGAACCGTGGTCGAAGGGATCGTCGCCATCGAGAACTCGGCGGAAGGATTTGGCGAACTGCCCATATACCCAAACAACAAAGGCAACTCTCGAGGCAACTCTCTACTAAGCGAACCACTAAATATCGTCTCTCTCCCTGCATCTGGAGTCGTGAAAACCATTCTAAACTTTTTCGAGGGATAAAGGCACGCCCTAAGAATTTTCAAATTTTCACAAGAACTGGAATTTTTCACTGTATAAAATTAAGAATAGATTTGATAAACAGGGCAATTTCAAGTTCATTTCCATCCGAAAATTCCCGTTACCATATACTCAATGCATAAAAAATTGCGCGAATGGCGTGCCACTGTCTGTTGTACGATGCGTGACGTCACTTCCGGCCAATCAAAAACCATCACCGCCGCCATCTGTGTTGAAATCATCCACACATACTCAACAAAGAGGTGAATTGTCGGAGTGAGATAGAGATTTTTTTAAGTGGCAATGGAGATGAGGGGAGGGCTTAATTGACTGTAATTCGGACCAACTCGTTCGAATGGAAAATCGCTTCATGTATCAGGCCATATGGGCCGTGGATAAAGGATAGAGCATTATACGGTTCGTTCTAAATGGGAATAATATATAATGACGGAATACATTCTTTGAGTCATATAAATTTTTTGGATGCTGAGAATTTTTGTGATTTTGAGAGATTTGGAATCGAGAGTAGTGGGACAAACGGTGCGGTTTAAATAAATTTCTGGATTTTTCAAGCCTATCATACAACGTTTAGAATGACTCGAGCACTTTGAAATTCTACTCCGCAGCTTTTCAATTATGGACAATTATTGCTACTGATATATTCGAATTTGCTCCACTCCATTCCTACCTTGGTCTTATCTAAAACCCCTTTGCCCCTCAAAATTAATAACTTCCGTTTAATAATCCAAAATATCTTAATGATTTCCCCGAAAAAATGGCAACTCAGAATGGATTCCCAGTATGAAAGAGATAAAACATGAGGATCTGTGACCCAGATGTGGGTAAGAATGAAAGGGGACGAGTTTTCTGGTACAAAGGCAAGGCTATTCTCAAACCTTCTCATCTAGAGCTGAGATATGGCAGATTCATCGCACACACATATTCAATCTTCCTTTCTCTCTAGCTCTCTCTCCCTCTCGTCTCATTTTGTAAATAAACAACGGGCTTTTTCGTGGATGAAAGGGAGACAGACGTTTTATGCTGAAATACCGGGAGGTCTATGTGCAAGCAACCAACGACAGAGTCGTTACACCCAATTAGCTTCGTTAGAGGGCCTTGAGGAAGTTCCACGCGCTATTACAAGCGAAATATAAACGGTGGATCAACTCCATGAAATACAAGCCTTAAATTTTTTTCAGGTCTCACACGTTTATCTCACGGAATAAACAACTGTTAAGTGATAATTTGTCATGAATATGTCTGTTAATCACGTAACTTTAGCATTTTTTTTTATTAGAAATTTATTAAAGCAATATTTATAAATTAAATTAATTAAAGAAATAAATCTGAGGATATGTCATTTTTTGTATACATTGTCAAATTTTTCTCAGTTCAAGTCATTAAAATTTTTTTTATAAATTTCAAATATCTTCAATTGCATTTAAATCGCGCTATTGAATGAAATAAATTAAACGGCTTCTAAAAATGACCAGTCGTTAAGGCATCATACACCATGAGAGTTGCTGTTAATTCGACAAAAACATGAATTAAACAAATTGTTTTCTAGACTAAAAAGTTTTGTAACGTATTTTTTAAATAGAAACGCAAATTTGACAGTCTGCGCACGTGTGTAAATTTTTTTATTAACGACTGGAGTAATTGTTATAGGATTTTTTGAAGGATAAAAAATCTCGGACGGATCAAAATTATTATTCCAGACGCGTCGGCAGTGGTTTAAGCATTAAGTAGTCGGTTTCCGGTGTCGCAACGTGTCCAAAGCGCAGTCAGAAAGTTCACTGAAGCAAAATGCACATGTTGAAGCCAGAAAGAAAGAGAGAGGGAGAGATGGAGTACTGGAGGTGGTAAAGGGGATGGAATCGATGGATCGAACAATAGACAAACTCAATTCCACCCGATAATCCGGTCCCCGTCGAGTTGCCTATTTCCGGCGGCTGCCGAAGCTACTGGGGCGCCACGTTATTTTCATTTCTTCGATTATATTTTTTTTTATTCCACACCATCCGACTCTAGTCCTGTCACTCCCCTATACATTACTTCCTGACACGAGAGGGAAAAAGTGATGACGACCCAATTTGTCGGGCGTCAAAATACGTTGAATCGATTTCGGAAATATTTTCACTTGCCTTGGATTCGATTTTGGTGCAAAACGCGAGAAGAGCATGATATATATACCATGCGCTTCTCCGCCTTCCTTTTTCCCTCGTATTTAATAAAATTTTTCAATTTTCGAAAGGAAGTTTGATATGAAAGATATATATTTCAAGCATTTGGCCGCACTTGAAAATTTTTGTATTAAAATACTAGAAAAAAGAAACATAATCCAATTAATTTTTCCCCTAGATCCTCAGAAATGATTCACCCCACGTAGTGCACATGTGCTTTAGCCGTAATCCCAATCGAAACTTTGAAACGAAAATAAAATTGAAGCTCACAAACCAGTGTGTTACCCGTCTGGTTATAGGATAAGCCTTGAAGCATTGAAGATGCGATCGGTATATTCGCAGAGAGGCCCCAATGAATTATTCAGACGATCTACGGCCAGTCGTTTACCGATGCCTGGGAGTACGCCAAAGGTAACCCGTTGAATCCTAGGTAGAGGAGAAGGAAGAATCCAGTCGCGCGAGGGAAGGAGCAACGAAGAAATAAGAGTCTGAGTTTAAGAAGAAAAAAAATGGTAAAAACATTCGTTATGCATTGAAGTTTCTTCTCCACCTCTTGGACTACCATGAAATAGTAATTCCTCGAAGGAGAAAGGGTTTTCATTCGGTTCCCGGGTGCCTCGTAGAGTCGATTTATTTTATTGAATGGGCACCAATGGCAAGAGAAAACATTAAATATTTATTTAACGCGGAAAAATTCCATTCGGTGGTTTTTTTCCGAAGGATGGGCTATATTTGAATTTGGTGATCGTACAGAACCGAGAGAATTTATCATGACAAAGGAGAGAGAGAAAAATGTAGGTATAAAGAAATGCTGAATTACAGAGGATGAGGAACCGGAAAAAAAAAATTCAACAATTTTTTTTTGAAATCCATCGTTGCCGAACTATTTTTGAAATAGAGAAGAACATTTGAATTAGTTTATCCAGTTTTAACTCATAGCATACACATATTGAATTACAATTTCTCTCTGATTTCATCGGTATTGGAAAATTATTTTCACCATCACCATATGAAATATCTGTACAAAACGACCAGGCGATCAATATTTACCCCATATTTGCCCCAGATTAATCGACGAAATTTCACTCTCACGAGTTTCGTTATTTTTGAATACTTTAAAAATGACGGACATTTAAGTGCAATTTTTTAACCTCCGTCCGAGATAAAAAAAAATGCTCTCGGGATTATACCCTGAGGTCCGCAAGGCTCAAACTCGTTTTGAAGGTTAAAAAAAAGTATTGCGAAAGACGTCTTCGTCAATAATGGAAAATCCTTAAAAACATATCTTTACTCGCCAAAAATAACTTTAATTTTGTATTCTTGAAAATACCTTAGAACAAAGAATAATGAGGAGTTTTTTGATTAACGGTTCATTTTTATGACGACCGATTTAATTCGCAAGTCTGGAAGTATAATAACAGCTTCTCTGGGACACACTGAGGCTCAAGGAAAGTGGAGGATTTAACAGGTAAGAAAACGGTTTGAAGGTCGACGCGAAGACGGGATGGTTTGAGAATTTGTGTGCGAATTCCAAAACCTACCGCAAGCACTAGCCGGATGAGAACGAAATCTCATCAATTGTTCGTAAAATTCCCTCGCGAGGGTTTGAAGAATTTGCCAAAAGATTTTTTGCAAGATTTCTCGTTTTTTGAACGGTTGAAAAATTTAAATTTCTGTCTCCATGAGCAAATGATGTAACAGCAATTCTTCCTGGTACTCCTTAAGCATATGCAATATCCAGTGGAAATCCTCAAGGGAACCACGGATGGGCCAGGGTGGTATAAGTCGCTGACTCTGGTAGTCCTAACGTCAACCACGCTGGTTACTGATATCTTATCAAATAATTAACAGGCTTGGATTTTTTCGTTATATCAAGTCCAACTACCAAGCCTGGAGACAGACTGGTTAACTAAACCTTGGTGTGCAGCGCTTCAAGCAGGCTACACCCTGACTTTGCTGCCATGGAATATTTCCTGCAGCCAGTGGATAGACTGATTGAAATAGTCTATGTCTGGATAGGGCGGAGATAGTCATTCTTTGAGGACCTGTATAGAAGGCATTCTACTCAAATGAAATAGTATTTAATATTAATTATTGGGTGATAATTATTATACGACGAATATTATGAACAACATAAAGTAAAAAAAATTAATTGTTTGGACAATTCAGGAAAAATCAAATTATTCTCCTGCTGAAAATTTATCCATATCTAGTACTTTAGATTGACACTAATTTTTGTTTTAATTGACCCTAGTGATCCGGACAATAAACATTCCTTTTACAGAATCGATTTGTTAGGCCAAAGATTTTTTAAGGAAATGTTTATTTTCTTGCAGTAACAATAATTATTATTATAATAATCATTAAAATATCTAGCTTTTTATGCATGTACATTTGATTTATCATCGTCAAATATGATCAGTAAAAAAAAAGAAGTTGTCATTCATATGAGCCACATCAATTATTGTCAATAAGAATTGTGTGCGATAGCTCCGTACGTGGTAACACATTAGATTGCGACTCCATAGGTTGTAGGTTCAAATCCCCCGATAGTAAAATTTTAATTTTTCTTTATAGGTTATTTAGGTAGGAAACGATGGTATTTGAGTTAAGTGGCTTTGCCGAGTTGGAAAAAACAGTGTCTCATGGAAAATGAATATTTTTTAAACTTTCTGATATTAAAAATACCGCAGTTTTTATGGGTCCTCGTCGGTAACTACCAGTGTCCCCCTATTTTAACGTGGAAAGAGCCTGTTTGGAAGACTGAGACTTTAGTTTCTCACACCGGGATAGACGGATTGGATTAGTTAATCATTGCTTTGGTTAATCTGCCGAGACTTGGACAAACCTTTTGATATCGGCCCTTGGGCCAGCCTTTAGTTTAGTACCAGGCTTGGGCCCACGATACATTCCAGTCATTACCCTCCATTGGTCCGGACCTGACACCCAGACTTTTCGAGTCATGTCAATGGCGTGATTGAAACATCCCCAGTGAATTTGGGAAAATCTGAAGGCACTTTGACATTTGTAAAATATAATCTTTTTACCAGAACAATTCGAGGACTATTATTGCCACTTAGATGCTTTGTAGGCTTTCGCGATAATTTTTCAATTTTAACTTAGTGTAATTTTAAAATTATTAAGCTATTTTGAACTTTGAATGTTCTTATAGACGTTAAACGACTGCAATTGTATTCAAATTATATACCCAATTAGATATATACACAAAAATTCTTTAATTTCGAACTAACAGAAGACATTTTTGATGAATTTTCAAACAAACGAGTTGTTCTTTTGTATGAGAAAAAGATCGAAATGAACTAGAGTGAGGATTATTCCACGGTCTCTAACCATATTTTTTCCCCACCTTTTCCGCCCTTAATTTATTGGAGAAAATTAAAATCTGTTGTGGAGAGACGCCATGAACGCTAGATTTCCTCACTACCACCCCACCTCATTTACTCACTTATATCTAACACCAGACTCCGTCCGCAAGCTTTCACGAAATTTATCGCTTCAAACCACTGGGGGAAAATGTACTCCACGTAAATTTTGAATATTAGATTCACGTTTTGATACATTAAATTATGTTTCACAATGTCGAGACAATTATCCGACAATTAACAAAGGCAAATTAGCCACAAGTGAAAGTTTATAGAGTTGTTCATAAAGTTAGTTCATCTTTTCGTAGAGAATGAAAATTAGAAGCCTTTGTTTGTTCACATAAAAACATGTTGGGAGTCATTTCTTAACATCGCGGCCTGAAAAATATGGTGAATTGTTTATTTGCTGCAGTAATTGACGCTAAAAATGGCTTTTGAAAATGAAGATACAATTTGTGAGGACGTGATAAAACAGAGTTGAGAGGATTATCCCTGACCAGGAGAAAATTACGAAACAAAAGTATCAAGAACTTTTTTACGGATCGGTAAATTTCCAATTTTCCCACAAAAAAGTCACAATATTTTCCTGTAAAGCTACTCATTAACAAGACAGTTAATTAATATTGTACATGACCTAAAAAATCGCCTTTGATTTCAAATGATTTGTGCAATATTATTGTTTCCATTTCAACCCTTTAGACTATAGGGCCGGTTATCCTCCATCGAAAACTCAAAAAAGATCAATAAAGCCTCGATGGAAACGTAATATCGGCGAAGGTAGAGTCTAATATCCAAATTCGATGCATTTCCAGTCCCTATCTCACAACATTTTCGCAGCGTCAATCGTTAT
The DNA here is from genome assembly GCA_030522845.1 of Psyttalia concolor. Lineage (NCBI taxonomy): Eukaryota > Metazoa > Arthropoda > Insecta > Hymenoptera > Braconidae > Psyttalia > Psyttalia concolor. The sequence continues at coordinate 9,599 of JAPYZM010001524.1, forward strand.
ACGTATGTATAACTTGAAAGGGAGGGTATATATGAGCTTATCGTAGTTTCCACTTGGGGGATCGATATCACAAGCATGCGCCTGTCCTTTTATGTCTGTCCCACTCAAACCGCTCTCATGTACCCTCTTACAACACACGAGGAGGCAGGGGGAGGCAGCATATTCAATGCTTATCGACAGTATCTAGAAGCCAGTGATTGGATGCCGTAATATCTCTTTTATCTAGGGACAATAAAAGAATGCATTTCTCCGTCCTATTATTTTTATCGGTATAATGAGGAGTCAGTGAAGGGCCTGTAGGGGTCCATACGCACCCTCGAGACACTTTTGTATTGAGGAAAAACTTCAGAGAATGTGGTACCACCTAATGATTTTTTAAGTGATTAATTACCTCGATAATTATTAGATTTAGAGGAACAAATCAAATTCGGGGATTAATTTCCCCCACTAACTTCACTATCCGTTAACGTGTTAACGGTTGAATTTAGACAAAAATGTTATGAAAAATTCTCTGGAAAAATTTTATTTTCCGAACAAAATTCCTCCAAATATTGTTTTCTAAATCTACTCATTCCCAAGATAACCCGAAATTAATAAAAAAAAAATCGGTCTCGTGAACTACTTCAATTTTCTCATTCTCTTTAACATCTCCACAATTTACCCCAATACCACAGTTCCAATCATTCCGTTCACTTAACTAATAGAAAAAAAATCAAAAAATCATAAATAACATGCGTCAACGTCGACGAAAACTGGAATAAACTTCCCCCACAGATTCCCTGGAGACAGCTTTAACAATGAAAAATTGGAGTGAATTTCATTCGATGATTGAAATCAGTGTCCCTCAAAGCCGACGAAATACCAGAAAAGAAAAACGAGGAAGGGCCTTCCGGTGGATTCGGTCAAATCTCCAAGAGCCCAGCCCGAGATCCAATATGGCACGAGGGAATAAAGCCCGTCTCGAGGGGATCTCTGCTATCCGGCGGCAGTCCCCCTTACACTCACATATCTTCAGATTATATAGCCTCGAGATCTTTCCCGATATCAAAATTGGCCCTGTCCGCGAAAAATTGGAGAAAGGCAATTTGAGAAGGAAAAAAAACTGCGATAAATTTTTTCCATCAATTTTTTACATTAACACTCGGAATCCAAAATAAATCGCATGAAAAAACTAATTTATCCATTTTTTGTTGTTTTTTTTTTCATTAATAAACTTAGTTAATTGAAAAGAAATATGAAATAATATTTAAATAAATTCTTGACCTCGGATGTTATAAAAAACCATTGGCTTCAAGTTGTTCCGTTCATCTCTTAAATTAAGGGACGGAATAAAAGAAATCATAACGACATTGTTCACTGGTAAAATATCTATTTTTAAAAACGAATTGTTTGCCTTTGTAAACCCGTATGACCTTCAGATGTAAGAAAATGGTTTAGGACTTTTTATTCTTCCATTATCATCTCAAGTGCGAAAAACAGTGGGTCTTGGTATGAAAACACTGGTCTCTTTGTTGGGGTGTTATAACGTTGAAATTCCCATACGATTTATGAGTTCAAAGTACTGATAGCCTCGAGAATGACCCCAACATTATCTCCCCCAACATTTGTGTTCAATAATAATGAAAGAATTGCTTCATTCGTTTTAATTCGAGTACTAAAATTCAATTCCGGACGAGGCGAATTAAAAACTGAATGAAAAAGACATTAGGACAAGATGGAATGATCGGTATCTGTTGATTAAACGACGCGAGTTGGATGAAACACATGTAATTTTAAAAATCTAGAAGATACTACTGAAATGAAAAGAAAAAAAACAATGAAATTTTACTTTGCCGATGTCGAGTTATTAACGCTACCAAGTATTCCAGTGTATTTCTTGTTTTCTTCGAGAATCAATCAGATGAGCAAAATCGAAATAGAATTTCTTGGTAGAGTCGACCAATAGACCTGATTACCGGTGGATTTATTGCAGGATAGATTTGCATAGCCAATAGCAACAACGGGTTCCATCTCACTCACTTTATCGATTTGTTGTATCTCCGAATCTAAGATTCCAAAATTTTTACAAGTATCTTGTCTTTAAAGAAAACCGAGAAATTTAAAAAAGGTGGCACAAAACTTCTAGTCTGTCGTACATCTAGTTCTTCATACATACATTCAGCCAAAAGCGACCGAAAGTAAACATCAATTGGAAACGAAAGGGTCTACCAAAGGCACCAAAAAAATCACTAGACACAACATTTTTCAATTCTCGGATTATCGAATCCTCAAGCCGATAAACAAGAACACCTGATAAGACGACTGAAAACGAACTAGGAGCTGACAGAGAAACGGGAGAGAGATTGCGCGAATTTCTATGGCCGACCGAAGGTCAGGGTCGTGACCCAGTCGGTAATACAGTGGAAGAATTCTCCTAATTTTTCCTAATTATACACTCGCCACTAAAACAAATAGATACATTGCGGAAAGCTAAATTTAAAAATTCGACTAGTTCGTATATTTTAATTTTTATTGATTGACCGAATGAAAATATGTGAGAATAAAATTGTAAATGGCTTCGAAAATACCACGTCATGATGGCGTCGGTGTGCACGAGGCCATTTGGTCCGGGGTGTGCTCCCGGATGACTTAAAGAGAAGCTGCGACTCCATTGGATCGATACTCTCACCCGGAGGCTGCTCGGCACTCTCTATCTCTCTTCCTCTGGCTAGCATGCCTTTTACGTACAGAAAATACACATAAACGATTTCGGGGTAGGGGGATTACGTATACGTCAGGCACTGGATACCACGGAGAATGCATGAGTAAATGATACTCGGGGGGTACGATAAAATCAACCCCCTCGGCTGGACCAAAAATACGTCGTAAAACTTGCGAAACTCCAATTTCATCAAACGTTCCATGGACGTTTTCTACTTTTTTTAAAGTTTTTGTTGGCGGTTAAGGCTACATTGGAAACAATTTTTGAGGAGAAATGTTTCCAACTCCTTTTATGAAGTTTATAAATAAATTTAGGGTTTAAAAGTTTTCGTTAGAATTGTTGACAAGGCGTGTTGAAGGGGGGGGGGGCAAGGAGGAGGAGGAGGAGGAACTCATCAATAGTTTGCCATATCGATCATCCAGTTCCATTCTTCTTAATATAGTGGGAGAAAAAATTATTTTTCTGTAACGAAAGTATAAAAGACCTGAACAGACACGTGGGAACGTGCATTCGTAGTTGTCAAGAAGGGATTTTTTTTCCACGGAAAGAAGAAAAGCAATAAGAGAAAAAAAGAGGCAAGAAGAATGGAATAAAAGCGGCAGGGCGACGGCTACCCGTGAATCACTGGAAAGATGAAGGGTTCGGGCTCGATGAGGGCGACGTAACGGTACCCCTAGTGTACTATTCACGTATAGAATCGTCCACACACACACACACACGCACACACACACACACACACACACACGCGCGCACGCATATATATATATATATATAGACATACAGACACACAACGATGCCAGAAAACGCGTCTTTCCGGAATAAGCGCGAAAACTTGAAGTGGTAGAATAAGGGGAGATGAAATACAGCGTAGCTTCGGGACTTATACTACCCCTTACTAGCGCTTGGTTGATGAAATGTACTCCGTTTCGAGGGTTCAGACACTAGCAAAAAAACGTCGAGTATCATCTTTATTAAATTGTTCAAACTAAATTAGAGAAATTTTTCAAATAAGAACAATAAGAGAAGCTGGTTGAGGTGGAATGTTGTCAAATGAGACAGACAGAGAGAAGAATTAAGCCACAAATTTAACTCTGAATCAGTCCTGATTTAGTAATAATATCTATTTGATTAGAAATATTATTTCCTTCTTGCATTTTTTCCTTACCAAGAGAAGATTGAAACATATTTTTCAGAGTATTATTAGAGTAAATGTTTCAGGAAAAATGAAAATCACAATGGCAACGCGAAATTTTGCTGGAGCACAGCCAAGTGTCTCGGCGAGTGCAAGTAAAAGACCTGTCGGAAGAGGGAGGCAAGCTCCTTGGCGTGTTCCAGCTGCGTCTGGGGAAATGTACAATTACTTAACCGATATAAAATTATCATAAACTCATGAGAAAACTGTCTCGCCCCGCCAGTCGCCCACGAAAACCTCGAAATCCCTCTTAACCATTCGTTGGAATTTCTAAAAAAAACCTACTCAATAAATTTCGAAGAAAAACAAAATTATTATAGCCTAAGCTGGGCCCTGGAGATCATATTACCCTTCCGAAGAACGGACCGAATTCTAAGCTAATCCAATTTAAGCGTACAAAAAATTATCTGTTAAGTTTAGTGAATGAAAATCAGCAAAAACTGATAATTTGATCGATATAAAAAACACAGTCGAAGATTATTTAATGATTCTAAAAATGAAATCCTCCAAGGATGTAATCAAAACCATAGGAATGCCGAGAATTTAATCATCAGTAATGTCTTCACACTGAATGCGCTGACAGGTACATCTGGATGAGCCTGAGGACTTCACAATATTGTGAAATTAAATTGAAACAGACTGGACGAAAAGAGGAACTTCACGAAGGATACCGGTACCTGCGTGGTTGGATCGTTTCTCAGCTGTGGCAAGAGGAGATTCGGAGCAGGGAGAGGGGGAAAGGGGTCTATATACCCTGTCGCGCAATCGAAGCGCGTAATAAATTGCCGGGTGCTCTCAAATGACCAAGCTAATCGATTTGTGATTCAATTTTTTTCATCGTTCCGAAATTCCTTCACTACCGGGAAAATCCAAATGAATGAATATTTTTATTGTTAGAATTTTCATGAATATTCAGAAATACCTTCATTTGGCTTTCCCATTTCCAATTGGAAATATCTATGACTGAACTGAAAATTCATGAGAATCGTTGTTTGAATTTTCGCAAAATAGTCTAATTGTTTAGCGATAAAGTAGGTAAAATAGTTAAATGAGTAGATATTGAAATTTACAAGATTTTTGTCTTCTTCAAATTTCAGTTGTTCGGCGGCTCGTTTGGCAACATCTGCTTTTCTATACCTGTTGGTAGAACCGATTTTGGATCGAATGTACGTTTATTGCTGGGTTCGGGAGTGCCCTATACCCCCGCAATACGAACGCTCGACAATTAACTATTTTACGGCCCTTCAATGTCACATAAATTACGGATGTTGTGAAGTTAGAATTGGGAAGTGGTAAATCAATCAGTGCAAGTTAGATCTGTGTTACCAAATTTTCTTTAAAATAATAATAATAAAGTAAAAAATAGAATTTTATTATTGTTTTTACACCTTCACAAATAGGAATATCAGATGGAATGCAATAATTCCGTCTTTATCTTCTGAAAATGGAAGAAAAGTAAAATTATCAGACTCATAAACAAAAAATAACAATAAAAAATACAAAAACGCTAATGAAAATTGTATGTAATAGATTCAAATTTGATTTGATCCCCAAGACAGTAAAAAAATTTGAGAAATTCCGATTTTAGGTTCTTGTATGCTCCAATGAAATACAAAGATCTCTCAATAAACAAGTGAAGGCAAATAAACTCATTAAGCCCAACAAACTAGGAACAAATAATAGTTAAAAAATGGATGTAATATTTTGAATTAATGTTCACATCACTATTAACATAAAAATCAATAGCCTGTAAATGTAGCTATCAATATATAGCCTCATATCGTTTAAAAACAGTTGTGAACATTATCCACCTCGTTACCCAACCTATAATCGGTTTTTTCTGATAAATTTGAAACCAGCCTTGTTCATAACTAGACGTTTACGACTCGCTCTGAAGGAAAATTAACTGCAATAGTTAACGTTTTAATGATCAAGATTGCGATAGTGGGAAAAATCCAAAAACAGTGTTGATGTACATACGCTGACTATTCACGTAATAGTGAGGAAAATAAACCCGAAAATAATTGAAATCGAATTACCAATTTTCATTGGGCCATTTTGCCATTTCATTTGTTCCCCAGTCCTCCGTGTCTTTTGAGCCCGTGGAACTAGAATTTTTAGAGGCTGCTCAAAATCGTTGATTGTTCAAGAGCTTCGAATGATTTTTGCGACACTTTTAAGAAGTGACTCGCACACATTATCGCGTAAGTTCAAAAGATATCCCATATTTAACAAATCAACTGAACTAAAATTTTATATCGACGAACAGTCAAATAAGTAGCTAATGAATACTGGAACTAGAATCAACCGTAACCTATAATACATGCAAGAGTTTGAATAATCTAGCGATTTCGTGAATCCCGAGAGGTTTCACGCGCTCGAGAGCACGTGGCAACGACTTCCTCTCACATTTCTCTTCTAAAAACACACAATGAACACTAGAGATCAAAAATTTAGGTGTGAAAATAAAAAAAAATGATTTTCTTACTTGAACAAATGGACAATTCTAAGTAGAAAATAATCCTCTTGCACTCTCACTAATCAAATGCACTCATTTGAGCACCCCGGAGGTTAAGAAAGGTCGACATTTCATTGTGTGCGAAATCCAATCCCTGTATACCTGGAGAACTGAGAAAACGAAATAAAGGGCCTAGCATGCCCATGGCCCGCATGTTTTTCGAATTGTTCAAGGCGAGTTCTACCTGGAAATGAGGCTCTTTTGTCCTGGGGATTTCTCACCACGTGAAGTGACCAACAAATTTTCAAGTATTCCCCAACTCGTGTAAATCATTTATCATTTCATTCACGAAAACAAGACCTATCTAAGGATTTCTTAATTAAATTTAATTGAATTCAAGTGGAAATTTGTCTCAAAACCCGATAAACTTGTCTATACTTGAGAAATATGTTAACATCCCTGGAATGGCTTAAACCCAATTATTCATTTTCAATGTTTCGTTTTTAAAAATTCATCAAATATTTACTCCCTAAAAACATTAATTTTAGGGGATTTTTAGATTTCAGAGTTAAACAAAACTCCACACGTTTCACAAATTCCAATCAAATTACCCAAGCTTCAGAAATATTTTAATAAACATACCTAGATCCCCAAATTCGCGGTAAACCCCAAAAAAACTCTCCATCCACGTTTTAAAAAAACTCGGTCTTACTCATTTCCAACCATTTGGGCATTCTGTATTTCAAGGATATAGAGAAAAACACGACGGATGGAATGACAATGGCCGTTTGAAAATATCAGACATGCCGTGGCGCCGAGAAAGGCCGAGAGGGAGGGAGTATCGAACGTCGAGTACCCGACGCGACACGAGCGAACATAACCTCAATACTCTCGTTGCTTACCCCCGAAAAAATCCCTCAATAGCCCCAAGAAATGTCGCCAAAGCCTTTCCAGAAAAATTCCAATTCTACTCAATTACCATAAAGGTCCCTCCCCCAAAAATCCCACGCAGCAAAAGAAATTTGGTACTCTCTTTTTCGAAGCACTTGCCAATCAATCGAGAATAAAAATAGAAAAGGCAAAGAAAAGCGTAGTGAAGCGTGGGACAATCAATTTATAAAATTTGCGATGTTTTTTTCTATCAGTTGGAAAATGTTTAACGATTAAAGACAACTTACGGGGTAGTACATCCCTTGTGGAGGAAGAAAGAACGCCCCAGAGCCCCACAGTTTGAGGCCGTTTTGCTCCACCGTTTTGCAGAAAATATAAACGGATCTCAAATGATCCTCTCCCACTCCACTTCACTCCACAACTCAACAATAAAATCCCCCTTTTGAGAATTTTACTTTGAAAAATGCACAAAAAACCCAACGAAACAAAAAAAAGTAAAGAAATCAAACCGGTTTTACTCTTGTGAGTCCTCAATTAATTAATTAATCTGTAGATATATATCACTTCACAATTGACTTGAGGGAAAAAAACCTTGTACTCCCAAATTTTTTCTATTTGTCTTGTGGATCTTGTCAAATCTTTCTTCAAATCTCTACTTTTAATTCACTGTTATTATTTTTTCATTGAGAGCAGAGGGACGACACAAGACCAACGGAACACAAAAGGAAATTGTGAGGATCTCGCGGAGGCACGTATCGCGCGAAAATACATCAATTTGCACTGTTTGTTGTTATTTTTTCATGAATTTTTTAAGAGCGAGGAACTGGACTCTTGAATCTCTGCGCTATGCCTTGAGGTGAGGATTTGGTCTCGTAATTTTTTTCTTTTTCACACGCACTATCCGCCGCTTACTGGGCTCTCCTTGCGACTAAAAGTGTGTATGCGGCTTTTGCCGGCAGTCGAGAGACGCGGCGCCACTTGCAGACGCTCTGCGCAGCCACCGACGCGCCTCTGCCATCTTTGCTGGGAGAAACGGAGGCGGGGGGGGGGGGGGGGGGGGGGGGGATGATGATGATGTCAGATGAGAGGTTTTCTCCGCGCTGCGGAGAATTAGGGGAGTGAGAAGTTTTTTTGGGGGAAGTTTTGATTTTTTTAGTTGGAAAAACGTTTTACCAATTTTTCTTCAGAATTGAAATAGTAGAACAGAATCGGTCGAATAAAAAATAGCTCTCATCTCCCTTTTCTCCCTAAATTTTTGCAGTGATGTATTGCGGTCTTTCAATTGAAAAAATTTTTTTTTTTAAATTATGAACTTTCAAACGGTACATTGTAACAAATTTTTCAAACTCTTCAATGTCAAAATCGCGAAGAGAATCTCCCAATGTGAAACAAAAAAAACCTCGCACCAATTTTTCTCCAGAATTAAAATAAAAGAAAAAACTGTCGAATGGAGAATAGCGAGTGGAAAAAAAATTTCTCTCATCCCTCTTCCTCTATAAATTTTAATATGAGGTTATTGCGGGCTCTGAGCATCGTGGATTTTATTAGTGTGGAGGTAGTTTTGTAGGTGGCAAGGCGTGCATGAAAACCCCGTGAGTCTGCATCGACCGCAGTAGCAAAAAAAGGGAGAACAAAAAGAAATTACAAAAAAGGGAGGGAGCGCGGTGAGGGCAGGGGGAATGAAAACGCGTATCATGGTTGAGCTAGTTTGGACGCATTTTCTCCCATGATATTTCGCATGTATCATGATATAAACACCCGTGTATTAGTAACTAGGACTAGGGGCTGGAGGGGCTGAAGGGAGTTAGCCTCGGGGAGCGTGATATAATCCCACAGAGTTTCATCTGTTATAGCACTTTGTCTCCCAGGAGTGAATGAGAGACAGTCCGTTGGGACATTAGGTCGATATCTCCAACCGGCATTACAAACTCAGTACACCGTTTGTAAATTGGGTCAATCGTCGAAACATCCGCTCTTTGTATTGGCAGAATCGATAAAAATAAAACGGAATTTAATGGTGTAACTGGGAATAATAGAATTAGAAAAAAAAGTGAGTTCCATTTTTGTTGGGGGGACCGAATGAAAGAGGTAATTTTAATGAACTTGTGTTCATTTTTAAGGGTAATTCCCCTACACCGCTGCATTTCCCATTTATTCTGCTTGACTTATGATTTTAAAGGGTTTTATATTTTTTAATGACTTTCTCCATGTTTGGAAAAAAAAAAATCAATGACACTCTATTTTATTTTTCTTCTGTTGTTGATCTCATTAAAAATTGCCCTCTCATACTTCATGACACATTGACATTATGTTTTTAGTCTGTTTTGTTATTATTTTTATCTTTAATGTAATTTTAGCCATTTTAATTTCGCATCAATGACAATATTTTTATTTTCATTGCTTTAATTCTATTTTCATTTCATTTTCAATTTTTTTTTGTGACTTTTTTTACGTAAAATTTTTTTCATTTCCATTTCCTTTTACTCGTTGATATCTAGTTCTAATCACAATTCTCATGAAACATCAACTGATACTGTTTATGAAACTGACTCACTATCCATTAGCATATTCTACAAACGCTACCTTCATTACCGAGTTTTCCGGAGTGAAATACCCATTTCCATCCATCACTTTTTATTTATCTTCACAACCCTCTCGGGATGACGACACGGGCATTCATTCAATGGCAATAAAACTGATGAATTGGATGAATGTACCGGCATCTGTATTAGCTGGACGAACTATTAGAGCTCCCTGAACACTGTTCAAGATATGTTCCATTATTTCTTCATCAGCTACACGAGCCACGGATTTTTTTAATATCCAAAGTTTTCGGTGAAATATTGAAAAAGTTCTTTCCAATTTCGCACGCTTTATTTGATTTTTTTTCTGCTCTGTGGCGCATTTGCGGGAGAGACATAGTATTGATTAAATATGAGATAGAATCCCAGAAAATGGCTAAATAGGGGTATTTGATGAGCAAATAAAAAGACAAATTGCAAAAAATTTAATAATTCACAGTCGAAAGGAAATTTTTAAAAACAATAAAATGCAATTTATGTATGAACAATGAATATCGGATGCAAGATTCTAGAATAAAAAAAGGAAATTGTAAAAGATGGTTTCCAATAAACCAAAAAAAATTCAACTATAAACTCATATTTCTCTCCATAAAAGAAAAAAATAAAACCATCCAATTTCATCTGAAATTTTTTCCCTCTTTTTTGGGAAGGTTCAAGAGCCCGAGTAGAAATTTAGATCAAGTCCTGATCAGGATTTGATCAGGTCAGGCCGGATGATAGATCAGGATCTGATATGGTAACTGGATCAAATCCTGATC
>JAPYZM010001525.1:8382-26281 GCA_030522845.1 Psyttalia concolor
AAAATATAAATGAAAATAATCGTTGTTCTGGTGCATGGCAGATTTTTCTTCGATATAAATATAATTCGCTGTCGCACGCGATATTATCCCAATTTAATTTTCTATATCATTTATATTTTTATTTCTCAATGTTTCACCGTTTTTCATGATGTCACTGTTATTTGTTATTGTCGCAGCTTATGGCGCCGTCTACGGCCAGTTTCCCCAGGCCATACCTCAGCCGATGACAGCGGTTGCACCGACGCAGAGAGAAGGTAAGGTTCAGGGAAAATAAGAGAACCATAACGACGATAATTAATTAAAATTACCAAAAAAATAATAAAATTACTCTATATGATGACAAGTGTTGTTGGCTGTTGATTGTTATTTGCAAAAAACGTGTTTGTTCTGTGTGTTTATCCATATGTAGAACTATCAGATCCAGTAATATATGTTCAACTCCCCCTCCAATAAGGCAAAGATGCGAAAAACGAGAGAAATTAAAAAAAAAATAAATTAAACAATTCTCTCATGATGATAATAATAACAATGAAGCTAAAAAAAAATCTAAAGTTCATTCGATTCGATAGAAACGCCGAATTAATTATCTCAGTTTGAACTCGTCTGTCGTTAACGATTTCTCATGCAATTAAAAACGCTAGAACTAGGAGAATTTAGTGGTGTAAAATGATGGGGAATGGCGCGTCGAATTGTCAGGCTTGGCCGAGCCTTTATCCACCAGAGAAAAGAAAACAAGATTCTGCGAGGGTGATAAAAGAGAAGGCGAGAGAGAGAGAAAAGGTTTAGGGGTAACGCCTAATTGCAATTAACAACTCGCCATTATTACAATATACGATGCCTTACAATGAGATAATGCAAATAAAACGAAAGTTTTAATTACTTTGCCGGTGTGCCCGACGGCACTGTAACATCACTGTGATAATGGAAAGTTTACCGCGCACTTCCATCGCCTTATTTCACCGCTCGAAACGGCATTCATCGATGAACGATTCTAGTTTCCGATGCTCTCACATTTGACAGGTTATTCGAGAATTATTTAATCTATAAGCTATTAAATTTAGAATACATCTCGGAGAATTGAATAGTTCATTAAAAATTAATGTATTAACTAATTCATTATTAATGACTGAATTCGTCTATTCGTATTCTGTTAGTCGAGTGGGATCAGTAGTTGATAAATTAATTCGTGATTTAATTTCATAAAATATATGGCGTCGACCGGGAATCCAACCCACTATCTCCCGCATTATAGACCGACGCGTTACTCTGGATGAATATCCAACGAGAAGAATAAGACTAACCGGGCAGTAATTATCAGAGCATGATGCTGAGTTGACTGTGTTTTAACTGTTTTCTGCTTGATAACTACGTATTAACCAGATCGACAATTCCATAATCACCATGTTTTCTATTTAAAAGATAGAAGTTTAGCAATAAAGAGGTGAAATATACCAGTTCAAGGTAGTAAAGCTGAATCTAGAGATGAACAAGTATTTTAAAACCATTTGCAAATTTTAATTACTTGAATTATATTTTTAATGTCGATTATTTCGCTAGTTTCAGCTTCTTTAAAAGATATAGAATTACGTTCGGAATCATTAAAAAAAAACCTGCACTCATCGAAATAATTCAATATCAGATGTGACAAAACGACATTCATTATTTATCTCTTCATTACCGGACTCTATGTGGTTTCTATTTCAACCCGCCTCGAAGGCACCTTTATCACTATTTACTAACGCTGTATCTGGCTTCCACAGAGTCCAACCAACATCGATATTGATTTATCCAATTCATTGTTTACGTGTCACATCGATATGTTGATATACTCATTATACGTGGTCATTAATGTATAGAAAGAAAACGTGTCGGTGTTAACGATATTATCTTGCACATTGAATGTTCATTCATTATATATTATATCATTATGATAATTTTGGGTCAACATCGATATCATTTTTCTGTTGAACAACGTGAAGAGGACAACCACTTGATTCTATTTTCAATCCATTCCCTGCGAACACCTGAATTTGTGAAAAAATAAAAATAAAAATAAATCACCTAAAATATTTTTTTTTCTCGCACTGTTATTAAATCTCACGCCGAGTATATCGCTAGGTATGAAGGGACACACGTTGAGCTAGATTCAGTTAAGATTTTACCTCGATGTATTTCCACAGAGACATAAAATTACGAACAGCGATTTGTGAAATGCGGAGACTAAAAGTCGTAGCTCCCCATCCTCTCCCAGTTAAACCGAAAATACGGAGAAATGCGGAATAGGTTCACCACTCGGTCGCCCCATTGCAAAGGACTCCCAATGGGACACTTGCCGCGAAACTTTCAAGTCTGTAATCATAATTACATGATTAATCCAGACGGCAATACGGCGGTATAATCAGTGAGTTCAAGCAGTTCTTCGTTAACTATTTACGATCTGCTTTTGTTCATTTAATCTGGATATCGGTTTAAGAAGCGCCGGTGATAATCATGATAAATGTGGTTAGATAGCGCCACCCAATCATCCATCCGTCATGATCATTCTCATTATCATCATCATTACCACCAAAGAACCTTGTACATGAGATGAATGAACTTATCCAAATGCCTGTCTTGTGTATCCCCGTGTTTGTGTGTGTACAATTGAAAGTATAAATACTCAACGTTACATTAAAAAAAAGAGAAATTCAATTCTTCTAATTTTTTACTGAGAATAATTGATTCATTGCATTGATGAACAAAAGCTCCGGCTGTACGAGAGTTAAATGCCTCAAAGTCACTTTCATTATGCCTGTTATCGATTCAAATTCATTTATCATTAATTAAAACATTCACTAGTGCTTAATATCCGTCATTACATTAAATCATTTAGTCATTGATTTGAAATAATTTGGGGTTGATAAAGAATAATATCAATTCATTCATTTCATTGGTTAGAATTAAGATCATTATCGCCAAATCATCAAATCATTCATTCATCATCCAATCAATTCATTAATTAACATGATTAATATGTTGCTCTTGCTAATTACCGATAGTTATTTGAAAATATTGAACTTATTTAATCGGCAACCACATGGAACTGCGACTCGGCGACTCGGTACAGGCGGCATAAAATCCAAGGAAATTAAAAATTCATTGAAACATTAAAAATTCATTGAGACATTAAAAATTAAATTTAATAACTTGAGTATTATACTTCAAGGTTAGTTGTTTAGATGTGCTCTGATTTATATGATAGGATGCTCTCTGTCAGGACCCGAGGGCTGTAACCTGTTCATCTACCACCTGCCCCAGGAGTTTGGCGATAGTGAGCTGATGCAGATGTTCCTGCCATTTGGCAGTGTAATCTCATCAAAAGTATTCATCGATCGAGCGACTAATCAAAGTAAATGCTTCGGTAAGTTGATGCATTGGAACTGTAAAATAATGGGCGATATGAAGAAGGCCATTGAAATCAAATTGTCAGTAACAATTGAAGCGATGCTAGAAGCAAAATTTTAAATCACAAAGAAATGAACCAACTAATTCCATATGACCGTGCGAACATTCTGAGCCTTCTCTGAGCAAGGCAAACTCACAACGACATTATCTTCCCAAAAACTAAAAATAAAATCCCTCGATATCCAACCTCGAAACCTAATTAAGAATACCGAGATTCCATCTTACCTCAGTTTTCGATTCTAATCACTAGTAATCAAACTTGGAATTCCAAACGAACAAAACTTTCCTCTCCTCAACAATTCCAACTTCCCCGGAAGGAGAGAGTTACAATTTTCAAGAGCAAGTGGAAAGTCAATAGAGCCCTCCTCACCATACCTTTTGTTGAAACAACATGAAAACTTCAGTAATTTCACAACATTTCAATCTAGTATTCATTAAAGCCGTTTTACAGACGAGTATCCTCGAGACTTTCACTGCGACGAATGCTTATATCACCTGAAGCTTGAGGACACGCATGTCTCCTATTACTATTAATTATTTTTACCCGCAACGCGTTGCAAAAAAAAATAAAACTCCCGGCATTAAATGATGGTACATCGATTAGCTTAATAGTAACACTCTTCGAGCTTTACGAAGCGACTTTTTCTCATTAATTTAGCAAAGAAAAAATCTTTCTCCCCCTACGGTAGTAAAACCATCGATCGGTCTTCACTTCATTGAAAGGGGTTGCAGCCCCCTATATATAGTACATCCATCCCCAGTTCGATGGGGATGCCGGAGAGGGAGAGAGGAGTAGAGAAAAGCGAGAAGCAGGAACGATTTTATCTCTCCGAGTGCCTCAACCGACTAGCGCCCTATCTCCGGTCATCCAGCTTCGAATATATCCACCCCGGAGGCTATACTCGTACCCTGGACTATAGGAGAAAAAGGAGAGAGAGAGAGAGAGAGAAAAAAGTGATAGTAGTTGGGAGTTAGAACTCCTACATTGCGTCTGTGTGCCCGGGTCAGAATGTCGTTTCCATAAACGCCTACCCTGGAGCCGTCGAATCACATTCCTTTTATGGTTCGTACAGGATAAAAAAAAGAGGGAGAGAGAATCGCACCAACGAAATGCCTATCGGCGGAGATATCCTTTGTGCGTTCTGATATAACGTGATTCTCCGCGGGAGATACGAGATCCTCCCTCGGCTATTTCCCATACATCGATCCTACGAGTTAACTTTTATATCTTGAAATTTACACTCTTTTTTTTTGAATTTATCAAAACTCATTCTCCATCAAACTAATATAAACATGTGATTTTTTTTACTACCTATTGTGCATAATACATCAATCACTTGCCAAGTACGTTAAACTTCATTAAAATTTCGTAGAAACAAATGAGGGAGTGCATTACGCTTGTTAATGGTGAAAAATTTTTACGAGAGACTCCGCGTAATCTTGAGAAGGAAAAAAACTTCAGCTCCTAACGGCTTCGAAATTCGTTCGGGCTTTTCTTGAAAAGACTTTTCGGCAAAGTCCCTTCGTTATGACGGCCCGATTGCTCCTCTTTCTCCGTCTTCTTAGCCTTGGTGAACTCCGGATAATATAGTTCATTAAAAGTTTTTTATTTCAAATGGAAAATTCAGACCTTAAGGACTCCAAGTTCAATATCGTCTCGAGTATTTTTTTTGCCCATGGATATATATTTTTTTTCAATTTGGCGGAGAAACGATTCGTTACGGAAATTGGTTAGTTTATCTTGATTACATTTTGTTTTTCTCGTTTAGGATTCGTGTCATTTGATAATCAAGCGAGTGCACAGACGGCGATTCAGGCGATGAACGGCTTCCAAATAGGGATGAAGCGACTAAAGGTACAATTGAAGAGGCCCAAGGACACCAAGCCGTACTAACCCACGACCTAGCCTAGATATCCTGGCCGGGTCATGCCCTACGTCGCTGGTTGTAAAGTAAGTATATGGCGAGTGAGCTATTAAATTGTACGAGCTCGTGAACCCTTTAAAAATCATCCAAAAATTAAACCCAAGTGTAAAACATTTAACGACTATTTTTCCGATGAGTGAGTTTTCAATTCATATTTTCCAATGTACGTGACGTAGACGAATTTTGGCTATAACATGTTTTATAGGGTAATTTGAAAGCTACGGAAAAGCTCGATACGTAAATTTTATAATTTCTTTTAGATGTAGAGATATTCGTCGATAACTGAAGCAAATATTAATCTGATTAACAATTTCAATTGATTCATTCTCATTGCTAAAATAATTTCTAGATTTACTATTGCACTGATGGTCATTTTATCAATTCTTTACAGACCACGAATGAAAATGGGTGCCCGTTGGACGCTCGACGATCAACCGTGAAGAGTACGAATCATCGCAACAATACTCTTCACCGTAACAATCTAGTATACTAGTTAGTTAATTCTCTAGAGATTAAATTTAGCAAGTATCAAGCTGACCGAGAGAGGTTATCTCTAATAATGGACGCCTCCAACAGAGGGCTTGCCGGCAATAGAAAGAGGATACAGAGGAACTTAATAACCGTAACCAAATAAACTGAAGAATGTCTGAACTATCCACGTTAAATATCGCCATAATTCTGGATAAATCGAGAAGAATCCCGGAAGTCATTCGTCTTATCTATAAGGACAATCGAGAGGGATAAGTGGGGAGAATGTAATTCGTCTAGTCGACGTTTTTTCTCCATGGGCATCGCACAAACAAGAAAACTGAATTTAAAAAGAAGGAAGAAAGACGAAAACCCGAAAATAACAAATCCATTGATGGATTATGAACAAAACAATACAAGAACTATCCTCACGATACGCATATAAATATAAATATACATAATATATTATATATAATGATATATAATTATACATCAAGTTTAAAATATCGAGGTAGTAGGTTTTATATACCACGATAGGAAAAATTTTAAAAAACCTCAAACTGGTAGTTTTTAGCTAACGACGTCGCGTCTTTAAACTCGTTTTTTTTTTGTTAATTTTTTCTTTTTTGGAAAAAGAAGTGCAACCGCTCTTTCTTCGGTATTGGATCATGAACGCAATGTCTCTCAAACTGACTCCATACACTGTCAAAAGTTATTCAAATCACTTGAACAACACAAATTATTCCAGAAGCTATTTTTCAAATTCATATCGATCCAGTCATTAGCGCAGATGCCAGGAATGAGATATTATTTCAACTAACCAAAGAAATCTAGTCGAAAATATGGAAATAGAGAGATCACGTTCGTTCGATCGAGCATACGTGGGAAGAGAATAGTATAATTAAAATAAAACCAAATAATGACGTCCAATAAATCACTGTCGGGTTGGTATCTCTCGAGGAATTGCAATCAGGCTGTGAATAAAAAAATGTAAAAAGAGGGATTGAAACGACAAGTGGAACAATGCCCGTTTAAATTAATTGGCTTTTTTTTTCAATGAAAGAAAAAAAAAAGAAATAATTCAATAACGATTTTTAAAAGAAATCTCAACTCTTTCAAACAAAATTTTTACCTAGTCAACTGTTATATTTCTTTATTTCCACTTTTGTTTGAAAGAATTATTGATTTTTGAGTGACACACGCCAATAAATAAATTCAATTGAGGTCATACCACGGCAATCCCGAGAATGATGCTATCACAGGCGGGCGAGAGGGGTTAGGGGGAGGTACTAAAAACGATCGAACGACCGTTTTGACAAAACGCAGTGATTGCTCTAACCTAGAGAAACTAATCAACCAAAGTACCAAATATTACTACTATTAAAAGATGAAACCAAAAATGGAATAAACGTGGGAAAAAAATGGAAAATGTAAAAAAAAGCATTGAAAGCATATGAAATTATGCATATATAAATATATACAAATAAAGAATTAATATATTGATCGAGAGTCAAACTAGGGGCTTAGCGAATTATTAATTATAGTTTTATTGAAAGAGAAAAAAAAATCACCTAGACTAAATAATGAATTATCAGAGAATTAATTGCAGTAAAGAGGAAAAAAAATTCAAAATGAATAAACTGAAATATTAGTAATCGACGAATTAATGAGCACGAATGTTGAGGCTCGATAATGCGCAGAGAATCACAATGTAAACAACAAGTTGTTATTGCAATTTATCAACAAAGGCTTTGTGGTACCAACAGTTGGCACGAATTAATAATGTTATGTTAACGCGTAACCAATTATTGAATGAATAAACAATGGAATTCAATTTTAAACAAAACGCATCAAACGATATAACCTGATAACATGAATAAATTGAAGAGATAATTACACAAAGAATTATTTACTACGTACATAGAGAAAATTTGCGAGATGGTGTTCGTTAAAGAAATTATCAATTCCACGCATTTTCAGGAAAAGAAAAAAAATTCTGTCACTAGATTTGAACACAGAATGTGTGAGATTTTGATGCCGAGTGGAAGCCAAACAGCTGAACATTTCCCAACGCCTGAGCATCGCAAAGGTCCACATCTACACGTATGTACTAATTAAAAAAAAAACACGAAACAATCGAGCGTTGTAAATACATGCGCAAAAAAAAAGAAAAAATTGTAAATACATACGCACATTTCGCCAGTTGCGTTTGTAAAAGAAACTGAACTTAAAGAGATAATAGTAAAAAATACCGCGATGAATTGTAGAGTCAAAAGTCCGGGCTTAGATACGACGTAGAAATAATTGAACAAATGAAAAAATAATATGGAATAAAGAAAAAAATGTTGAAATAACTGAGTCGCGCTATCTAGAATTTTTTCAGCAATTATTTTTCCATTTTATTTAACTCTTCCTGGCTAAAAGGAAATTGAGACGTTAATAGGGATTGATTGTGACGGTGGTGTGGAGAAAAATACGAGATGGTTGAATGAAACTGGGGGATTTGACAAAAATAATAATAATAATAATAATAATAATAATATTAATAATAATAATGCATTCAAATATTAATTAATTCGCGCGTAAAAGCCCTCTCCAATTTCACTGAGGATACAACGGAATTGGTAACAAATATTTACGCGAGCACCAAATAATAATATCACTACGAATGTAAGCTTTTTAAAACATGAGACATGAGAAAAAAAAGAAGAAACAAATAACAAAACTAAACATGATTTTACAATTTAACGATTACAATAATACCTAGTGTTTAATAAAATTAGTGACCATTGCTAAACCAGAAACAATGAAAGATGAAGAATCTGTATCTTGTTACGAGACATACACAAAAATAAATAATCATGACAGCTATTTTATCGAGATAAAATTTTTTTGCGAGAGAACAGAAGTAACGACGCAGAATGTCGCAACTTTTAATATGAAAATGATACTGATAACCTAAAAAATAATTTTAAAAGAAGTGTTGAGAACAGTCTAACTCTAAGTCTCGAAAATCGTAGAAAAAGAAAGAGAGAGAGAAAGCCAGAGCGAAAGGGAGGGAGAGAAAGAAAGTGAAATCAAGCTTTGAATTTATTTTTACATAAAGTGTGATTCATCGATGAAAACGAGAGACAAAATGAAGGGATGAATGTCAATCGATTGGTATTTTAATGACAAATGCACTCGTGGAATGAAATCCATGTTTTTTTTTCTTTTGTATCGAACTAACATTGCAATAAACTACACACTTAAATACATAACAAATCACAGAATATGACAATTCGAAATGGCTAATACAGGGAAATAAATAAAAAAAAATGATTGCAGAAGAAATAGAAAAACCTTGCCCACCCTCCATCAACCCGAGCCTCCCCCTTCCCCCTTCCCCACCCCTTAATTGACCGTACATCGCGTTTCAACCAGAATGCCCAATTTGACGTGAAATTCAATTGGAATTTAATGTCGCGCGCGGACGCCAAATGGATGTGCAACAGAGAAGTAATTTTAATACTGATGCTTAAACGTGTTCAGGCGAATTTTAGGAAACAGGGTATGTTTTTTGCAATTATTTGCGTAAAAAAGAAAAAGTAAATAAAAAAAATCACGTATTATGAATAAAGTGAGAATTCTTATTAAGAGAAAGCTTGTGAGAAAACTTAAAAAGAAAAAAAAACTAATAAAATCCTTGTACTATCTCTTTACTACAGACTTACACATGATACTGAATAGACTTAATACGTGAGATTACGTATCCTTAATGTCATAATCAAATCACCGCCGCGATATTCATAATTTCCAGTGAATTGTTTTCATTTAGTTCAATTATTTCGTATGGACAACAGTTGAGAGTGAAATTTTAGAGAGAGAGAGAGAGAGAGAGAAAGAGAAACCACTCGATTTATGCCATTGTAAAAGGAAGTCTGGCGTTACAATCCACGAGAGGTATACACGCATTATGAGATTTATTAAAGTGAAAAAAAAAATTTAGGGAATTGTTGACACTAGAGGTTCCTCTGTATATAAAGAATGATAATTTACGAGGTCCACATCTCTTGTACACTGTAATTGTAACAATAAAACATGAACAAGTCTCGTTGAAGGAGCTTGAATAATTGTGACGGTTTGGTACACTTGTACAGACGAGGGAGCAATCCTTTCGCGGCCGAATCATTACCCCCTCAGTACGCGTTGGCAGATGCCCATCCTAATCTTTAATACTTCGCGCGACTAAAGTCGGATGTTTTGGTGAGAAAAGATATTAGGCGGAATTGTAGAAGTAAAATCCTAGTGACTACTTATTTCGATAGTTCTGATTGCTAATGCCGCCGGAATTTTTAATTTTTATGGAAAGAAGTGACGAATGGGATTCAGGATTTCCTGATTCGCGAGTTTGAAATTCAGGTGTTGACTTTCCATTTTAGAATTGAGGATTTCAGGAAAAAATCCTAATCGATAATTGTCGGCTAGAGTTTAAAATCTAAAACCGGAGAATTTCCGCAATTAATAATTTTAAAGTTGAGATTTGATGCATTTTTTTCCGAATCGGTAATTCCTATCGTCGCAAAAAACGCAATCTCCAGTTTTTTTTTTTCTTAAAAATTCCTTCTGATTTCCACCGATTTCCCAATCATTTTCCAATTCACCCGAGGACCAAGCGTTCTTTTCTAAAAATAACCTCGAACATTCTCATCTCATGCTAGATCGAACTATCAAATTTTTTCCCTTACTAAAAAAAAAAGGGGGGCTTCTCGGTGAAAAATGGGCATCATATCCGCGCATTCACGAGTCGACGAATCAAGAACGTGGCTAAGAAAATCCGAGGGAAGAGCGGGATCAACCCAGTCTCATTGACAAACAATTACGGGAGAAAAAAAACTAAATAAAACACGGAGGAGAAATAAAAAGAAAAAAAAATTCAACCGCCATGAATAATGCGCAAAGAGCAAGGATAACTCTTATCGGGCGTTATAGAGACGAATTGCATAGCATAGTTTTATATAGCAGGCCATTTAGGCGTACTAAACAAAAAAAAAAATACATGTATGCACACATACAAACATGTCAGTCAAGCGAAAAAGGACCAATGTATGTATGTTTGCAAACACAATTATATAAATAATATAAATATTATACATATATTATAAATAAAAAACAAAAAAAACAATTATTATGAATTACAATTATAATTATTACTATTATTTTTATTATCATTATTATCATTATTACCATAAGATCATAAACTATACTACCTACATGGTTAATATAAATGAAAAGATCATGCATATAACTGAAAATAAAATGATAATATTGAATAGATAAAAGGAAAAAAAAAAGAAAAGTAGCTGAATGAGAAATAAAGTAAACAAACAAAAACATATTTTAAATAATTAACCGCCAAAGAGTAAAAAAAGTGAAATAAAAAAAAAAGAAGTTTTTAAAATTAATGAATAAATAAAAATTCTTAAAAGTTAAGATGCGATAATATACATATAATGATTGAAAGTGGACTCTAAAATTAAAATGTAAATCGATGACACGAATTGACCGATATAAAATGATACGAGATATTCGAGTGACCCCGAGTGATGACAGTACTAATGATGGGGTTTGAAAAATAGATGGAGATCAGAGGATAATTATTTCGGAATCGATATCTGACAGCCGGCGTGTCGCGTTTATTAAATAATGATTTTGTTATGACGAGTAAATGATTGAAAGAACGACCCCTCAACCCAACATTTTTTCGCTCATCCTTCCTCCTGGTGGATAATGATGAGTATGAATCGTACGTGAACGCAATTCACTTTTTCAATTTTCTTCAAGGGAACATTGAATTTCTACGTGGATATTTAATTTTTTAATTCAATAGTGAAGTTATTGCGATTAATAAGATTCGAGGACGTGCAATTTTTTTCTCAGAACATCTGGTGATTACTGATTACAGTCTAAAGTTTCGTACGTCGCAATGTAATTGGTTTTTGGAAAAGTTACTTCTAACTTCTAGTAACCAAAATTTAAAAACCTTAAAACGCTTCAAAAATTCAACACAGATTACCACTTCACTATTGAATCTAGCCAGATAGCATTTAATCATGATTAATAATAAAATCGGTGAATGCCACGAACGGAATAACCAATACCGCTCTACTAACGACTAAATAAACATTCCGCTTTCAATAAATTTTTCATTACGCTTGTAAACTTGCGCAAATTGATATATTTCCGTATGCAACTAGTCGATGAATACCAAATACGCGATAAACTCTGCTCTTCACGATAATAATTCATGAGCCAGCGGATTCACGACAAAATCTAGATATCAAATTTCTTGGTTTTCCGTCGATGGGAGATTCATGAGTTTAGATAAAACCTATAAACGAAATTTGATTGGAAATTAAACGTGCGCATGACTCTCAACGTATGATGCAACAGTTGATCAACAAGTGGATTTTGTCGCCCATAAAATTAAAAATCCTTCAAACTCGATTTTAATAATTATGTAAGCCTCGGCGAGAGCTTATCAAGCAAATAATGCACGCGTATTTTAATTTACCGACCGAATTGACAACCGAAATGCTAAAAAAAAAACTGTGATCCTTACGCAAATGAATCTAGTCCAAACTAAAATTCGAATCATGACGATATCATCATAATTCGATTAACATACGCTTATTTTTTAAATTATTTTATTCGTTCCCTTCTCAATCTGATGAGCAGTATTAAGATAGCCATAATTATCTGATGTGCCCTGACTTTAATTTCCATTAACTACTGTACATTCTACATCAATTTTTCATTCCAATATCATCAATTTGTTAACATTCAATAAAAGAAAAAACAAAAAATACTTTTAATACTCAACTAATGACTCATCCATACCCAATCTGTATATTTTTACATAATCTAGCACTGAATACGTCAAGACTCTTTGAAGAAAGAAATTTAAATTTGGAGGGATTGTAATAATGGAAGCATGTGCGTGATAGAAAAAAAAAATAGATAAAGAGAGAATAATTACTAATCATAACTAATCAAAGATCATTGAACTGTCACCTTGAGCAGTTTAATTATTATAATATTATAAATTATAGAATGATATAACCAAGGAATAGAGAAATTATGGGCCAGGACGGAAGGATCGAAGGACGTCATGATCTTTTAATGATTCTAAAATTTCCAGAGTGAAAAAGAAAAAACAAGACGATGTAATATGAAGCTATGGAATGAAAATTGAGGATAAATAACTGTACACAATAGAACGATAAGTGAGAGTGATGACGCGAGAGTGAGAGTGCGAGAAGTGAGGTCTTAGCATATCAGTGTGTTGAGCTTAGCGTGGCACACACAGAATGATATAAATAATTGAATAAATAACTAAATAAATGAGTGAGTGATTGGACTGAATGTGCATACATTCAACAAAAATTTTAGGAGGAAATTTTTTTTTTTTCATTTCGTTATTTTCTACTCGTAACTGGAATTTATTTATTACTGTAGCTTGATGCTTCAAACGATCTAGTGCCACGAAATTGAAGGAGTAAGAATGGAGATATTGATATTCATGTGAAAACCATAAAAATCAAATTTTCTATTTTGTTGAGCAGTTGAGATTTTTAAAAAAAGGGGGTTCAATTGGCAAATTCAATTGCGTAATTTCCCTGAGAAGTCTAGTCGAATATTTTTCCTTTTAATGAACAAGTGAGAAATGCGATTTACGGCGAGCAATTAAAACCAAATATTTCGAATACGGAACTTTTTAATTTACAATTGATTGATTAAACCTATATAATTGCAATGAATACGGTTGAAAGTGCGTTGTGCGACAATACGATGTTATATCTCCGAATTTTTTGCGTGGATTTACAATGGAAAATGCCCCCCTCCTGCCCCCTATTATTGCAATTATATTTAATGAAAAAAAAAAAAATGAAGTAATTAGGTAGATTTATTACTATTGATATAATCAATACACGAAAAAAAAATATTAAGGGGAAAATACACAGTAATATGCTAAACAATGAGTAAATAATTGCAGTAATTATCACTCAGACACTTACGTTAGCAGGCTAGATAACAATCCTTAAAATAATACAAGAGATTTTTCATGTGATTATTTTAACTAATGAAGTGATGTATCAGTTGATTCGCGATTCGAACGATTAAAATGACAATTGACATAAAGAAAATGTATCAATTGCGCGTTGGCAAAGCGGTTTGATCTCTCCCCGGTTGAATTTTACTTTCTTCACGCCTTACAAATCGTCATTTTTTCGGTAAGACAAAAAAGAGAAACGCCTGTCGCCACTTTGGACGGCAGCGAAAGTTAAAATTTAATTAAAAAAAAAAAATACGCGAACGAGGGACTCGTTCACAAACGTCAAACATTGAAAGTAAATCGTTAAAAGGGGAAAAGGACGTACGGGCGGAGCACGCGACGGGATCGTTGCGATTTTTCTATTAATTGCCATTTTTTCTATTTCCTTTTTTATAATGAACCGAGTCCTAGGGAAGTTGATGCCCCCGTGGGTGAAAAAAAAAATAACTGATGCAATAGTTACTTCTAGCTTTCAGAAGTGAGAGTTGACGTGTGAATCAAGGGAGGATATTAATTAGAAGAAAGAAAAATACATTAAAAAAAAAATGAAATGAATAATTGAATTGGAATGAGTAAGACGTGCAATGTTCGTACGTTCGTATAAGCGCAATCGCATCCCAATTTCGGCAAGCTTTTTTGTGAACGCTGAGACGAGAATTATTCTCTGTACGACGTACCTTATTCCACATTGAAAACCGACATGAATAAAATTAATTAAAACTCACATACCGACACGAAAAATAAATGAAGCAAATTTATGGAATGATAAATTAATAACTGACGAGAAAGAGATAAAAAAAAATAAATAAATAAAAATAAACACTTAGTTAGTACGAACATGGCCACTAGGAGCGAATGTACCATTCGGATAGTTTTATCATTAAAAGAAAGAAAAAAAAATAATGAAAAAACGGTAATCATTATAGATATATTAACGACATTATTTCTATTATTATACATATATAAAAATAAAGAATAAACTGATACTAACATTTGTAGGGAGAAAATGAGGATAAAGAGCAATTTTTTGTCAAGGGATTAACTAATCTATATATGCGTCCAAGTGTGATGCAAATATAGAGAATATACGCCACTTTTTTTTTTGCGAAGATGACAGAGCCGGCGAGTTGCTATGAAATTGACGAGATAACGGAGGAATTCATTGAGAACGGAATGAAAGCCAAACACGGGGGGAAAGATATGAAACTGAGCGAGTTTAAAGTGAAAATGATGAAAAAAAAAAGTAAATAAAAGATACAATGCGCCAATTACTTCAACTTCGACAGTAACTTTCATTTGTGTGCCGAACGATTCTGCCGTTTTCAGCGCGACATATTTTGGAAATTCTTTGGTGATCAATGATTAATTGATCGCTTTCGAAGAAATGAAAATAAATAAAAAAAAAAATAAAATAAAAAAAAATACATTAACAAACAGAAGTTTCTATACTTTTTACGGAGATTGTTATAGTCTAAGCGCACACTGATCAAGGCATTCGTCGCTCGGCAAAGCATAATATAATTATTAATATAAAATTTATAACAGAAATAAAATAAATGAAGTTAATAAATATGTACACTGTATAATAAACATTATTTCCTATTAATAATTTATGGCTTGTTATTGTCAATTGCCCGATATTCGCAAAAATTCTATTAAGTTTGTCGCCAAAATAAAAGAAACGAATAATAAAAACTGCTTAAATGTTGTTTGAATGAACTGCGCATTCGTTCAGATTCAAATAACGTAAGAAAGAAAATCCCGTACGAAATGGTTTAACTCTGTGAAACGATCGATATTAAATGTAAACAAACTCACCGAATATTGAATTCGTAGACCACTTGGCTACAAGACATTCGAAATAATTGCCTGACAAAACTTGTTTACATTCCAGGCCTCTCATTGTTTTGGTATTCTAGCTGAACTGCATGTCGCCTACAGCGTCGAGTACAAGAATGAACTCGTAAAATTTCAATCACGATTCTATTTTACTTCAATTACGACACTAGACTCGCGTTCCGCCAATGAACTACCGATTATTTAGAAAATTTATTTTCACGATTAAAGAAAAAAAAATTATTTCACTTCACTATTAAAAAAAAAACTTGAAATTAAATAAATTCCGCCGCGCTTTATTCGATTTTTATTTCGAGCCGAGCGATGAATAACGGTATGGATCACTTGACGGTTAAGGAAGGAAGGATAACGACGACTAAAAAATTTTATCCTCCTTAGCGGATTCTGAAGTTGTAGAAATAATTTCTATTGTTGACTTGGTATCACTGTCTGGTCAGATATTCGGACGAATAATTTATGGGAGGCAATCGCGGGATACTCCTAGGCGCGGCGCGGACCATGGAGAGAGGCTCATCACTCTTGGATAGATTTCAACACTTTTTAACGAATGAAATTGTATGACAAGTTTACGTCGGTTACTAAACGGTTCGTCAACGAGCTTCTACTTGGTTATCCTTCCTTTCCTTTCCGCTCTCCACAAATGCACGAGATTAACTGAGCTGATCAACACGAGATGACTTTGTATCACTGCCTGGTCAGATATTCGGACGAATGATTTATAGGGAGAACTCGCGGTATACTCCTAGGCGCGGCGCGGACCATGGAGAGAGGCTTATCACTCTTGAATAGATTTTAACACTTTTTTTAACGAACGAAATTGTTGGAGAAGTTGAAGCCGGTTACTAAACGGTTCGTCAACGAGGTTCCACTTGATTATTCTTCTTCTTCTTCTTCTTCTATTCTTCCCTTTCCACTATCTTCAAAATGCACAAAATCAACTGAACCGGTGCCGTAAGCTCCTCAATATATATCCTCCGGGCCCGCTAAAGCGAACCAATGAGAAGGGCCCGCTAAAGCGAACCAATGAGAAGAGTCCGCTACAGCGAGCCAATGAGAAGGGTCCGCTACAGCGAGCCAATGAGAAGCATCCGCTAAAGCGAACCAATGAGAAGCGGCCCGCTAGTAGGCTCCGTACACTGGGTCTAAAGGGATAAAATTTTTTACAATCTTGCGAACTGAAGGAAAAAATTTTCAACGTTTAAAATTTATTGTTGGCCCTTAAAAGGGCCGATTGGTTAAATAATCGAAGGCTAATCATCAGAAAGTGAATTCACTTCTTAGGAGCCTTCTTGGGAGAAGCTGAAGACGCCTTGGCTTTGGGAGCCGTGGACTTGGCAGCGGGTCCTTTGGAGGTCTTCTTAACTTTGGATGGACTTGCGCTCCTAGATCTGACGACCTTGGGTTTGTCCAGCTTCTGGCCAGCAGGTTTCGTTGCTTTTTTAGGAGAGGCCATCTTCTTCGGTTTGGCATCGTTCTCAGCTTTCTTAGCGGCTCTTGGCTTCTCCACTTTCTTCGGAGATCCAGAGACCTTAGGTTTAGATTTCACTTTGCCAGCCGCTTTGGCTAGCTTGAACGATCCTGTTGCGCCTTTTCCCGATGTCTGAATTATAGTTTCAGATTCAACTGCTGATTTCAGGTACTTCTTGATGAATGGAGCGAGCTTCTCAGTGTCCACCTCATAATTCTCGTCCATGTACTTCTTAATCGCTTGGATCGACGATCCTTTGCGTTCAGCGAGAGACTCGATCGCCGAAGTAACCATCTTGGCAGTGGTGGGACGATTTGGCTTCGCCTTCGGCACGACTTCCTTCTCCCCGGTCTTCCTTGCGCCTGCAGCGTCCGGACTCAGCGCCTTCATAGCGGGCTCGTAAGTTGTAGAGATGACTTCTATCGTTGACTTTGTATCAATTGCTGGTTAAGATATTCTGACGAATGGTTTATGGGGGCCAGTTACAGGGTACTCGTAGGCGCGACGCGGACCATGGAGAGAGGCTTATCAATCTTGAGTAGGTTTCAATCGTTTTCTTAGCGAACGAAATTGATTGAGAAATTGAAAGATATTTTTCAGAATAATTTCATGGATGTTATTGAAGTTAATATTAAAGTTAAT
>JAPYZM010001526.1:0-17893 GCA_030522845.1 Psyttalia concolor
TCAAGTCAAAACCTTATCAAATTGACTACCGGCAGACGGATATCAAGTTCAAGTCAGCCCCACCTGATTAGGACCTGACCAGAATGTGCCTTTAATATTTCGGATCAAGTAAACCAGATAGAACATTGATGAGAATCTCATCCAGTAACACTTGATCAGTCAAACTTGACTACTGACTGGTCCAGACTTGATCTGACATCAGCCCCGCCTGAAGAAATTTCCACTCGGCTAATACACATTACTTGTCACGAAATCGTATATTTTGTCGCATTTTCAATTATTTCGATTACATGATTTTGACATCGAGGAACAAGAAATATTTCTTTGACGCTTTGTTGAAAAAAATAAATTTGTGAAAGTTGATTATTAATATAGTTATTACTGAGACAATTATTACTGATAGGATAGAGTCAAACTATATTCAAAATACGACAGAGGTTGATTTCCAGATATATTGGGAGTGGAGAAGCTTCCTCCAAGAATGAAAAACTGTTTGCATTGAAATAGTAAAATTTCGATAAAAAATATTCCACAAGTTCTCCACCGAACATTTAGCTACAGAAGCACCATAGAAAGAGACACGGGGACAGACAGAGGTCAAATGGTCATCAATAAAGGAAATATGATCAAGCAGTTGCAAAGATAGATCGAAAGATAGATTTAAAGCTAAAATATAAATTGAACAATTCTCTCCTCCCACGCTATTTGGTATTGATCACTTGGTAGAGAACAATAACCGATAATAATGAAACTCCGACAAAAACTCAGTTTTTTCATTACATGACCGCAATAATTATTCGCCTCGCAGGCTCACCTCGACATCTCCCTAAACTCTATTGCAAAAAAAAAATCATTACTCAATTTAAATACTCGCTCCCCGGAACTCCCATCACCTCACTGCGTTAAAAAAAACCCATACAACGAAGTGAGATAAAAAAGAAACTCCTAAAAAAGCCATCCGCCTTGGAGTTGGCATGGAGAGACATGAATAAGCCAGAGGCGTACAGAGGTGTGGTCCTCTCCCGGGCATCGTGCTACGTAGGAAATCGCTCACCGGGAAAGGAAGATGGAGTGCATCGTACCAGGAGGAGAAGCAAGATGGGGTGGGCATTTTCAAAGACGTGCAGCAGGGAACGAGTAACGTAAAGAGGGCCGCATTTAAGTATACGTTTTGGTGGAGGGAAGGGAGAGAGAGGAAACCCAGCCAAGACGTGATTAATATAAAAGTGGGTGGAGCCTGTGTGGTCCGGAAGTGGTCGAGAGGGATGCAACGGCGGCGCAGCAGCATTTCGGTGTACACACTATCCGGGCAAGAGCATTCGCGGAATCGTCTACCCCTGCTTGCGCGTTTGCCGCAAGGAGATGCGTCGGAGGAGATGGAAAGATGGCCCAGGGTGAGCTTCTATCCTTTTTTCTCCCTTCATAAATGCAAAATATCCTCGATTCCCTCAAAATACCCTCACGCTGGACGAAAATGCATCAAAGTAAATAAACAAATAGATAAAATATTTATTGTCCCTATTTATGGTTGGTCCCTTTATGTTAACAGTGGGAGTCTTGAATAACGGTTGTAGTGGAAAGCACCGGTGATCGTCAGCCCTCGTTCAAGATACCGACGAGCTTTCCAAAACTCGCGGTATTGAGTAAAACCGGGAAAGCGGGATGAAGCGCTGAGGGTGGCCGAGGTTACCTTCCCCCTCTTTACCACCCACCCCCTCCGCCCCTACCTCACCCACTTCTTTAACGCCCACCAAGCAGACTGGTACCGCCTCCGTCTCCGGACCGTTCCACCTACTCTCCTGCATCTAACCCCCCTGGAGTCCTCGCAGTATTCTCAGACCAACTCCCTCTCTGTGTACCCTCCAACTCCCTATTTCTTCTCCTCTCCACCCTGACCCCCCTTTACTCCCTGGACCGAGTGCTTCGTCGACCATGCACTCAAGGCAAAAAAAACGGAAAATCTTGAGGGAAAAAAATACGTACACTTTATGTGCACTTCTGCACTCAGGTAACGCAACGATATCTTGAGAGGAGTGTTATCCAGTATTGATAATTGAGAAAATGTCGGGGGATGTTTGACAATTGTAATCTGGCGATATTTCGATGAAAATGAAATGTCCGAAATAAATCTCTAATTGAATACTCATAGGAAGAAAGCATTCTGACGGCCTTGTTACACAGGATCGAACAGTCTTGGACCAATAAGAAAAGAGTAAAGGTCCTGCAAATGTCAGTCGAAATAGGGTCTCGATATGATTGTCAATGGTTCCTCATTCTGAATGTAATTTTCTTATCCTGAAGAGTATATTTCAAGAACTTTTTCAAATTCAAAAATTACTCCAAATAATTTTGAATTTTTAATGATTAAATGGCCTCCCAAGGATTAAAACAGTTCATATTCTTCTACAAATATTGACAATTCAGAAAAAAAATCATGAAAAATTGAATTTTATTAAAAACTCACGACATTATTAATTGTGTCAAAATTACGTATTTATCATTTCACCAACGAATCTCTCACGAATAATGGAAATCCATATAAAACATAAATAACTGCCAGGTCAGTTCGTCCTTGTATATACCAAGACATCTCGGTCCCTCCCCAAACATATAAATTGTAGAATTAATTTGGACAAACGTGTTCGTTCACCATTCATTGAACGCCGGGATATGTGATCGTTAAAACGTCACTTCCACGAATATCGGTAGGCTTGTGTCTCATACCCCAGAGACCCCCTCCATCGTCCCTTTCCATCCCCACCCTTCCACCCCTTCAGACCCTTTTCTATTGAAATGAAAACACACTCTCCGCGTATTTAATCGCTCTCAGAAATTCTTGAGGATAGAAATAGCCATAATCTCCCCTAGAAATCCCTCTTGTGTGATCTTACGCACTAAAGCAGATCTTATAACTGTGCGATCTCACAGTAAAATTTATTTCAACGGATTAATTCTAACACAACAACAAGTGCCACTGTCTGAATATAATTTTGTGCAAGTTTGATAATCGTGCAATACTAAAACAGTAACTTCTTCTCGGAAGTTGAAAATAAATAAATATTGTGAGAGAGCTAAAAACTAAAACGCACTTATTGTCTCTCAAAGTGATCAACTTGTTAACCAAGAAATCATAATGAACAAAAAATTAAATATAATTCAACAAACTCGCTTATTCATAAATACGTAATACACTTATAAAATTATTCATCTAGGATGAGTTAAATCGAACGAAAATAACCAACTCAACGTAGCAAAAGACCGGCAAAGAAGGAAGAAGGAGGGGGAGAGCTAAAGGTCGCATTTATGAATGCAGGATGCAGTTGAAATCAGATGCGATTACATCAAGATGCATGAGAGATGAGAATCGAGGGGGTTAAAGAGACCAAGAGAGAGCGACTGAATCAAATAAAGAACAAAAAAAAAGACAAACCACGAGCACAAATAATAATCATGAATAAAAACAAATCAAGTGACTCCAATGAAACTGAACAAGTGCTGCTGCATTAATTAAATGTGTATTTGCTTGGGGCATGATGATTGATGCATTTTGGTACATGACGATCAACATTGCTGTACCTGGACGGGTCTCCAGCGTGGCTCCAGCATGCTATGACTCCTGGAATCCTCGGGAAGTGTTGCTCGTTCACCCGTACTTCCAATTTTATTCAAAACTCAAACCCGAAAAATTGTTGATATTATTTCAATTATTAATTGATTCAATTCTTAATGTCTCTCTCTGTCTTTCTCTCGGTCTCTTTCCCTTATTGTTTATCCCTTCTTTTCTCCTCTGACCCTCGGCTCCCCTCCCCCCTCCGTTAACCCCCCACCCACCCGCTGGGTAAGGCCGGCCGCGTGCGCCGCGCCACGTGTTTACGGGGGATGTTATCGATGACGTCACCAACAATTACTTTCTCCTCTTTATGTTTTTTCAAATATTGGATAATTTAATTTAACAAACGGTGACCCGGCGACTAGTTGTCTTCAACTATTTTTTTTTCTCCAGTGAACGATTATTATTTTCTTATTTTTTTTCCTTGTCAGTTTGTGTTTATAGTGGTTATGGTTGTTTTACGTACTATCGGTTTTGTATATAAAGGGGTGGGAATTGTGTGTGGCCGGGTGCGTATGGCTCGCGCGCCGGTGGCTGCCGTCGCGACTCTGCAGCGCCTCGAATAGCTCAGCCGCGTAAACCTTCGACTGGCGCGGCCACGCGGCTACTGAGTCGGCGCACTTTGACACTTTGCCACACGATCAACGGGCCTTGGCTACGGGGCTCTCTTTCAACTCTTTTGCCATCTCCGCGCTCTAGTGCTTCTTTTTATTGTGCACTGGGCGACAGTGAACAATGAGGGAATTTTAATGTTGCGAGTCTTTACACATTGATTTGTGGTGGTTGGTAAAAATAAATAGTAATTGAACGGGGGAGAAGGGGCAAAGGTTCAACTTTATTATTGGAATGGGAATATAAAGCCGTAATTCTTGAAATGGAATCGATCACTGGACGATTATGACTCTATCTGTGCGATTAAATAGTGGAATTTTTCTAGACGTCTCACTTATGTAAAGTAACAATTGTTAGAATATTTAACATTGATTTATATGCATTGTCAATTGATTTAAACCTCAGTTTTTTTTTAATTTTAGGAAAATGTTGATGGAATATTGAACTCTCATAACCAAATTCAGAATTGAATTAAATATCGGACCCTCTCAATTGATTATATCTGAGGGAATTCAGTTCACTGAAAATACATTTGCATATATGAAGAAAGATTTAATGAATTCGACATTTTTTTCACCTAGCTCGAAAAATAGAATTAATAAATGAATAATGCCCCTATCTATTACATTATTGTAAATAATTGCAGCTCGCAAAAGTTTATATTTTCTAACCGGCCGTGGTTATTGATGAATATGTAAAAGAAATTCCGAATACTACACATGATTTTCATCATTTACAAATTCATGTTTAGAATGCACTCTGCAAATGCCATCACGATGTTTGTTGATAAATCCCGACAGTAGATAGGTACACCTAAAGAATTTAAATGGCGCAACACGATGGCAGCGATATGCGGTATGCGACACGTCAAGAAACAAAACTGGGTAGAAGATTCAGAACTCGTTAATGTCAAAACTCAACGCAGTGAGACAACCCCAGTTACCAAACAATTCCAGTATCTGTTTGTTTGTTGTGAGTTGGCCGGACGTGGGCGAGGAACAATGCCAAACTAGCCTGCCAAAGTGTAACAGTGTCGAATAGGTGGGGGAGTTATATCGATAACAGGGTGGACGTATAATGATTCTGAATGTACTACAGGTCAGATACCACTGCGAAACCATCAACTCTATGAGCAAGTTGAAGCGATTGATACATTAACACTTTCTCTGGCTGAAAATACGGCTGTCCCGGTCTTCATTGATTATTGAGGAACCTTTAGTGTTTATCGAGGTCGTTTGATATTTTCTCATAGACGTATTGAAGAGGTTTCATTCGTAAAAAAATTCCGGCATATTTAATATAAACTAAAAAACAATGGCATCTTCATATAAGGTACCCTGCGAACTAAACAAATTTATTATCTTTCAATTGTCGTGAGGTATCTTATGCGAAGATCGAACTATCCTACAAAGTATAATTAAATGTCCGTTTTCACTGTGAAGATAACGTCCACTGATTATTGAGGAAGTCTTAGGTATTTATTGAGATCATTTTATATTTTCTTATCAAATTATTGAAGAAGTTTCCATCGCAAAAAATAGTGGCATATTTTGTGTGAGCTCAAAAATAATGAGATCTTCATATAAGACATCCTCCCAACAATAGAAATGTACTCCAATGTTTCTATTGTCTTGGAGTAGCTTATACGAAGATCGGAATGCCCTACAAAATATTCTGAGATGACTGTTTCTTACATTATAAATTGTTAACTTAACATATAAAATAGTCTTACACTACAAGTCCGCAAAGCAAGGAGATAGGTGAGCAAGCTTTTTTGCTAGACACACGGGTGAACTGTAGGCGGTGCGTGTATCGTCTGTGGCGATTCTCGATAAAAAAATTACATGACATTAAGTCCACGCAAATTAGATTTGCCGAGAAAGTATAGCTGCAGTGAGAGAACCATTATTTCTCAAATAATTACACCTCCGATCAATAGAATTTCGTCTTATGAATTTTTCCCCTGAATTCAGTGAATATACTCGAGGCAAAATTCGTTGGATCGGGAGACAAAGAGGATGGAAGGTCATTGAGTCTCCATACTACTCCACAATAGTTGTTTACCAGAGTCATACTGATCGATACCCTGTTGTTTGCTATCAGAGGGTACCATGCACGCTGGGCGCTACTTGCCCAACACCAAAAGTAAACATATACCTACCCACCTAGTCCTGTGCCTCTCCCCTCTTCAGCAATCCACCGATATAAACACACAATTCCCTGGAACGATTTCCTCGAAAATTCTAACACTAGAATTGACCGCTCGCAGACACCATCTTCATTGGTTGAGTGCTGATCGTTTGGGGGGGGTGAAACGAAGACGTGTTTGCAGAAATTGTTTTTTGCGCTACAGGTAGCGTTACTTAGATCTGTCTATTTTACAAATAGCAGTATAGCATTTGAATAATATTTTTATAAATTTTCAAGTAAAAATATTGAATATTTTATGAGTGACTGTGAATCTTCGAAGGTGCCCCCAAAAAACGTAGTTTTGCAGTGTTCATCATAAGGCGCAACACAATCATCAAAAATAAAAACATCAAAAAGCGTATGTTAAAGGGGATATTCCTCGCGGAGACGCTGGGAGGATTATTTTTTGGTTTTTCCATTTTTGTCAGCACTTGGAAGTAAAAAAATCGATTTTTACCCAATGAAATCGGTTAATTTGTTATTGTCAAATTAATGATTGTGTAAAAACTGACAAAGGTACCGGACTTACCTAGCGAATCATGTACAGAAGTATTGTGCAAAATTAAAAAATGATTGGTCCAGTAGCTTCTGAGTTATTGTGAATACGAACTTGAAAAACCGCTAGTTTCCGACAATCGTTCTAAAGCTTCGCGCATTAAGAAACTGACCTGGAGTAGCGAACGCTCAAATATTCATAATTTCGTGAATTTTTCTACGATCGACTTGAAACTTTGACACACTATTCTTGAGATATTAAGTATCCATTAAAATTTTTTTCAATCGAAAAAAAAAAGTTGAAATACCTTTCCCCTCCCTTAAAGCAGATGTTGGAAGAGGTGTCGTTCTCTAGTCTCCTTTACACGAATTTTTATTGGAATGGTGACTCATTTGTAGGTAGACAGTGTACAGAAATAGCTGGGGGTTAACTGCACCCTTGAGTAGGGTCATCTCTGAACGATCTCGGGCAGTTTCACCTCATACATTTGCATAATAGGAACTGCCCCCTTCACTGAGTATAAACTCGGTGAGGCGAGGGTGTTAACCTAAGAGGTGGTCGTGACTATCATAACAATACGCATATTTTTTTTGAGAATTTTTCCTTCATGTATAACGGAGAGGTTCTACTCGAGTCTTCGACTAAAAACTTTATTGGAAGATCTGGGATTCGAATTAAAATGAATAAACAAATCCATTATTTCTTTTTCAATTTACCGTTAGGAATTCTGTCACAATGTTTTATGCCTAGAAGTCATGGAGCACAATATATTAATATTAAATATCATCGTTAATTATTCAACCATAAATAACAAAATACTGTGGTGTAATAGTGAACGAAACATAATGAAAAATTCAAGGGAGTGGCGAAAGTGTGTAACCGACCTCATCCCCTAAAGCTATAATTATTGATCTTTGATGTGGATATTAGATTATATAAATATCCATCTCGTCTTTCGTTTTTTTTCAAATTGCGTTGATCTCGCGAATCTATTAGTGAACGAAAAAAAAAACACAGAAACGACAATGTAAATATGCTATTCAAAATTAATCATGAAAATTTTGATGTGGATGGATTATATGGATAAGTGCTTTATATTTTTTCGAACAATGATCAATTATATGGATAAAAAAACAAACAGTAGATGTTCAATAAAAAAGTCTCTCCAAACCTTTGATTTACTTTCTCTGAGAGCCCTAGCAAGCTCGTAAAGCTGCCCGCAAATCGGACGAGAGTTGCGTAAACAAACAGTGAAAATGATATAATTTACAAAGGATTAGAAAGCCAAGGTCTAGAGAAAAGGGATCGGGCGAAAGGGGTCTCTCCACAGTATCTCATCGTCTCGCTCTTCCCGATGCAAGGGAATAACTGTTTCTGGTTATAATTGATATCCTTGCAAAGCTCTATAATCCCCGCAGTCTCCAGTCCACGGTGGAAGGTCTCCCTTCTCTACCCCTCTCTCAGTGAGAGTGTGTATGCGAACCCCTTGAAAGTCGAGACCCATTGCCATTTGCGCTGGCAATGGGAATTATTATTTTCCAACATTCTGTAAAAATCGTCATTCTCCACCTATCAACTATTTCCTTTGATTTCCCCATCCTCCCCACTCATCATTACACACATTCTCTCGATACAAAGGTAACAAATCTCTGACATTTTAAACCCAACATTTTTATTTATCACTTTTGTACTTTTTTCGCCTCTCCCAAAACCCCTCAGCAACGCGCGTCACTCAACTCTTTTCCCAGACTCCAGTGAATGGAATCACTGGTGATGGAGATGGAAAGGTGGTAGGAATGTGTTGAAAAATAGATGTCTAAAATATAGAGATGAACTTACAAATACATTGAAAATATTTTTATCTCCAATTACATGAGAATATTCAGACAATGACCGATTCTATGGGAATGAACAGAAAAAAATAAAATATGGAGAAAAAATGGGGAGAGCTGAATAAGAGTCGAAGAGCGGTGAAGGACAGGCTAGCGGTAGTGTGGTGGGATAAGGGGGAAGGATGCGGAATAAAAAATCGCGAGAAAATTCACGGTCGGTAAAACAGAAGCCCCGAGGCATCTTTGAGGTCGATAGACAGCAAGAAAGAAGTTGCTGGTGAGGGGAAGAGTTGGGGAATGACAAATTAACGAGTCGCGGTTTTCTTCTCGTAGGCTTTGGAATGAGGGAGGGTGATGGTGGAGCTGTGCAAATCCCTCTCCCCCATACCTATCCTCTAGTCGTCTAATCCCTCGTGAACGAAACGGTGACGAAGCCGTTAAAAGAGATTGATAGTTGCCTCGCGTCTCTCGGCGTTGTAGTTTTCGATATCCTATACTCGGTGACTACAGTTGGGGATCGAACAAGAATTTCTGAGGGTTGAGGAGTAGGGGCCGTTGTAGCCCCCCCCCCCCCCTCTCCATGGAGGGGTGCAAAGTCGCGCCGTAAATACCGGTGGTAAGTAGCAAGACATTAGTCAGGCGCTTAAATGTGACTTAGGCATGCATCAATTGTAGATGAGCCTTAAAATACGATATCAAATGTTGTATCTATGTTTATTTGAGTTGTGAATGGAATGGCTGTGAGAGGTATTCTCAATGTGAGGAGAATGAAAGCTTCTTGACAATGGAGAAGATATTCTACTCTGTGAATTTCGAAAATTATCAAAATGTCTACAGAAGAGTTGGGAAATTAGTTAGATTTGAAAATTGTCCAAATCAAACTGAACAATTACGTTTTTTGGTAACGTTCAAGTAATGATTTTGTGGGTCCAAATGAAAGTTGTCTGACAACTTATTCGTTCTTAGTTGAGTTTAGGTTTGGACACCCCTCAGTTGGGTACTGGAATGTTATTGTGAAACAAGTTAGAAAAATACGTGTTTCAATTGTGAACAGACATTTTTCAGGAGGTAATCAGTCGTTTAAAATCAGTCACATTGATTTGAATGTGATTTCAAGTCACATTCGGTAGACTTTCAGCCGCATAACAATATTTTAAGAATAAATAAGACGATAATCGGGATCGAGAGAGCTCAAGCCCTGGAAGATAATGTAGCCGTCTCGAGGCAGCCCAGTAGCAGAGACGAAAAATACCCCTCGAAGTATATCCCTAACTGATTTACGGGAAAACAAGACTGTTTAATATTTCTCACGGGCTCCCCTGGCGCCACTGTCGACTTTCGTCTTGTGCCTAACTTATTTAACCCGCTTGCTTTAGGAACCACGGGAATTTATTAAAATTTCCTCTCTCTTTTCATCCGTGATAGTGATCTTTAGTCCCCATCTCCACCCCTACCTCAACTTTCACCCATCCGCGCTAAATCTGCAGTGTCGCTCCCTCGAGTATAATTTGTTTTATTAAAACACCAAAACAATTGATTATTCATTTTTATCATCTGTAAATCATCATAAGGAAAGAAAATGCATGAACAATGGAAAATTATTTCATGAAATGAAGATAATTATATTTTCCGATGTACTCATTTCACATCCACCATGTACTTGACGTCTCAATTATTGTACTCAAAATGAATCCAAAACTACTTGAATTGACTTATGAAAAAAAAAGTAATTCAAGGCTAGATCTGCCTGGATCAGGAAATTTTGTTTGTCGGGTGTATATAGATCCAGAGAGAAAATATGGCTCAATTTGTAGGAGTATGAGTTCCTAACTTCCATCCAATTGTTTTTTAATTTTACGTCTGAAACCAACTGTGAACTCTGATCTAGTGAATCTCGTTCGGGTCTACAACGGATCGTCTATTTATCAGAGCGATCGGATTATACCATTTTCATTGGACACAAATCAAACATTAGTTTTCACTGATCACTCTGTTATGCTAATCTCCATTTGAATTAAACAAACCTCACGGCAATCATTTTTACGTCAAAGGAAGAATTTTCAATACCTTTCCATATTTTTGTGAGGTCACAGGAAATCATTGAATGGCATCCGGGATTGTTTTCCATATAAAATTGACTCGAAATTTTAACGGAAAATCAATAGTCCAACCTGGGACTTTCCGGTTATGCATCGGCTGCTTTTATGACAGAGCTAGCCGCCTCCTAGTCACCTCTTCATTCCACATTTCTTGTACATATTAAACTCCACCATTCTCCCTATACGACAATTCTATTTACATCAAAGAAGGGGCTTTCTATAGAGTTTTCTACATTTTTGATACGTTAAATGAAACGATGGGATGGGATGTGAAATAAGTACGATTGCCTGCGAAATTATTTTCAACATCAAATTTACAAGTAATTTTTTATTTATAAAATAGATTGTCCGGGTTGATAGTTAAGCCCGGGGCTTCGAAATTGAATTTTTCACCGGCAATGATTAATGAATTTTTGGGATACTTTTGAAAAAGTTGAGATAAGGTACTAAAAGTAACGTTCCCTCCATTTTAGCCCTAAAACGTTTAAGAGAAATGACGAAAACTTTGAGTGGTTTTATTTTCCCACAAGGAATACAATCACAAGGGATAATTATTCGAACAACCGGTGTGTCTCGCGCAGAGCGCGAATTATCGTGCGATTTATGGGCTTTCTCGTTTGCCACGTATATACAGAAGCATGAGGGACGCGGGAAAGGGGGAGGGGGAGGGGGAGGGGGGGGGGAGTTGGTTGGGTTGTCTCCATTCTCCTACTGTCGGCATGATACCGAGTTTTCCCTCCGCCTCGCATCTTGTACACATACTATTCTCACTCAGCTTTTAAAGTCCGGGAAGGGGGAATCTCCTCGTGGCATGTACTCTCGTATTTAATCTATATTTAAGCAATTGCCAGTGTCCCGAGCGAAGGCGTCGGGTCATTAGCAGAGGCGCGCCACTGTGGGCAATATCTTCTAGATGCAAACTGTTACGTTTAGGTAAGGACGTAAGAGCACGGAAACGAGTTAAGTGCTATGGTATGAGATATTCGGTATTGTGTAATGATAATTAGAGTGACATGAGACTTTAGTCAACACAATCAAAGTTATTAAACGGGAATGGTTTGGGATGACAATTTGAGAGAGAAATACTCTGCAGGTTGAGGCGATCGACGAGAAATTTTGTCCTTGGAAATTATTAGTCGTTTTATATAATATTTGACACTATTCGAAAATTACAGGTGAAAAAATATCTAAATTTCAGCAAAAAATCTTTAATTTAGAAATTGGTTTATGAAAAATTAACTATCTTTTTAACTGCAGTCATCTATTTTTGAAGAATATATATATATATATTTTTTTCTTTGCTGAAGTGAATGAAATTCTTGTGGCAAGAATAAATGAAACTTCTTTTTGAAATTTTGTTATTTATGCCCTTCTCTCACAAAATTCTGCGAAAAAATTCATGGACTCGTTACAAATTTAAGAGTACCTTCTCAACATCATGTATTCGTGAGCTAAAAAAATGCGAACAAAAAAAATTGATGAATTTGATTGGTCTCGATTGAGACAATCCAATAAATTTTCTATTATTTTTTTTTCTCTCAGTAGGCTCAGAGAATTCATCAACCACCAAAATTAAATCTCCGATCTCTGCAAAAATCTCATTAACTCCGATTTGCACCCAATTAACAATACACTGATCGTATTTGTACTCATCGCAAGTAATACATGACACGAGCTGTGAGCAATAAATGCGATCCCGCGGGCATGTTTACTGACGAACTCACTACTCCTCTGCTATCCACTGAGGCAAATGAATACAACCACTCGTTGCACTCCCTCCCCCTTTCCTTGGGCATCCGCCGGGCAATATGAATCCATAAATACTCTAGTAAAATGAATAATATTCATAAATCAAATACATCTGTGCAAATACACCGAAAAAATCACCCAATAGGGTATCCATCAGAGCCATTATCGTGTACCATCCCCTCATGATCCAATAAAATTTTACAATGTATAGAACAATCTAGTACAAAGGTAGAGTAGGACATTTTAAGGGTTAAAAGCACCGCCAGGATCTTCCAAATCAGGAACGGCGGGGAGGGGGGAAGAGGTTTTGCCAGTATAAGGTGAAACGATCTTGCAAGAGAGCGCAAAGGAAAATTAGCCCAGAGGGACTTCTTAACAACTGGAAGAGGAGGGCCATACAAAGGGGATTGGCTTTCGCACGCATCTAACCACCCTTGTGAGACACACAATCCTCATCCCCATTCCAAGCCTCCCCCCACTCCTTCTCTCAAACCCTCGTATGCCTCCTTAACTCTGTCGAATTTGTAGTTAAGGTTGTAAACGTAAACCTGGGAATTCTCTAGCGTCTTAACTTCCCTTTAAAACCCTTTCACTATTTTGCCATTCCCTTTCTCTTCCCTTTTGGCCCCCTCCGCCGCCGTCCCTCAGCCGCCCCACGGCCCGTCCAAAATCCTGGTCGCCGATATTTTCCAACGACCTAGCACTTGGGCTACGTCGACGTGAAAATCCCCGTCAATCGTATATATAAAGGAGGCATTGGGGAAGAGAGGGTTGTATATAAAGCCACCGGTTGGAAAATGCGTTCACTGATATTGGCCAAAGATAATACATTGCAAAGTACCGATGACGGTGGAGGAGTAGGAGCAAGAGGGGATGTGAAGCGAATGTGGAAGAAGGGAGGGCGTTGGAACATAAAAAGATCGCACGACTTATAGCGACAGTGGACATTACTCCTCTCTCTTTTTCCTTTCCATTTTTAGCGAAAAGGAGAGCGGTGAAAAAAAGGAGATAAAAGAGAATGGAACAAAAAATCACAAGTCACCCTTCGATTTATGGCGCATTCGGTACATTCGATATTTTTCTATTGTCGATCCAGCCCACCCCTATTTGTCTTATTTATGTTTCTTTTAGGGAGCCCCTGGCCAGCTTACCCATTTCAGCGTATATGTACTAAACTATGGTCATACTCTCTCCTACTCCCTTTTTTGGAAACTCAAATGTGAAAGATACACTCTCATATTGGACGCCGAGGCTATGGAGGACCAAAGGAGGGGTAATAAATTTAGAATATGGAAGGGGTTTGGGATTTCCAGATAAAAATACTGCTAGTAGTTGTTGTGATTGAATTAGAAACGAGAACATTCATTTCTGTTTAAGAAGATACTGATGAAATTGGGATTGATTTCTGCTGGATATA
Organism: Psyttalia concolor; assembly: GCA_030522845.1. Lineage (NCBI taxonomy): Eukaryota > Metazoa > Arthropoda > Insecta > Hymenoptera > Braconidae > Psyttalia > Psyttalia concolor. The sequence continues at coordinate 14,006 of JAPYZM010001526.1, forward strand.
ACCAATTTCCTGGCATAGTATTTATAGATAATACCCGATGATAAATTAATCGAGATTCAATGAACATCGATATAATATTTGCTCTAGAGAGTAATATCGAGGGGCTAAGACGTTTGATAACCATAACTCCTTTGGGTAGTTTGGTCTCGTATCTGAAACGGACGAGGGGTCCTCCGTTTGGGGCAGCACGCGTCCCTTCTATTAAATTAACGTAAGACGATATTGAAGGGGTAGTGAAATTGTATTCAGTCTCCCCCGCTCTTGCCACTGGGTCAACCAACATTCCTCTCAATACGTCTTGTGTGAATGTGGATTCCCACGTGACGCATTTGGGCGAATTAACGACTAATAGTCAATCGTTAATTCAATCATTCCTCATTTTATGTTTTAAAAGGGATATAGACTGAGGAAATCTCAATCGTGAAACACAAGTGCGGATAACGAGAACGTGTGGGTCTCGTTAGAATCAACCCGCACATGTGACGGCAGAAGATCTGATTTGATTCGTTGAGGGTAGACAGTGGAGTGAGAAGTGGGGACGCTGTACAAAAGCTGCCCCTATAAACTCAGGGTAATATCTAACGGCATCGGAACATCTCTTCAGTTATCCTTAAGGATCTATTATTTTTGGAATTATTGATGTTGTGTATCATTTTTTATAAATACGTCTTCGATATCAGAAAAAACAAGGAATTCTACACATCGAATATATGTTAGGCAACTAAAGGACAGGTATTCACCCACAAAATCTAGCTCTAAATCCCTGGTCAAAGAATATTTGAGTGGCACAAGTATATTTTTTCCTCAGTGTTGTTCTCAGAAAGAATAGACGTCGATAATTCTCATATTCTTTCTGGAATGACCATTGCGTTATGAGTATTTTCCTTTGATATTATCAGAATATGTCGTCGATATGGTACCAACTCCTCTTCTCAACTCCCACTGTATTTGATGAAATTTTTACGAACAATGCTTGTTTTATGGCCGTAAAAAACTGTATTTAGAATAGTATATTTCTCACCTAGCGAGGAACGGTGGACAAGCCTCCCTGCAAAATTACGATCCGAGCTGAAGGTGAGGCTTGTAAGAACGCGGGGAATGCTTGTCGGATTCTCCTCCCGAGGGTTGAACGGGATTTTCTGCTGAAATGAACAAAAGTGAACGTTTTTAACCTAGCCAAGTGAGGTTAGAATGTAAACTTTCGGTCCATCTTGACAGAAAAGATACAATAATACTTGTGTCCGCTCATTGTGTATGATGAGACGTTGCAGTCGAGAAGGTGAGTCGGGGAACTTTGATGGTTGGGTGGTCAAACACTGAAGGTGCGTGCACAGTAAGCGACGCCATAGACCACAAATCGAATGGTTGTCTTTTCATGTTTCCGCGATATCAGACGTCTAACTGTTTTTAATTGAAATCCATCCACGCTAGAACTGCGCGGGAAACCATGTAAAACGCCAGTGGTACACCGCCGGATTGTGAAGTCCTCCAACGTGTCCATAGATCTAGATAACACTAGACTACTTCAATTGGAATTTTTGTGCGTCTGAGATGTTCCTGAGCGGTCACCCATCCAAGTACAAAGCCAACTGAACGCCGCTAATCTTGTTCGGCCAATTCTGTAATTAGAAATTGTTTTCCTTTTCAGATGATCACGTCACAATTAAGGTTCTTACTTCATCTTGAAAAATATTTTCATCTGTATTGAATCTTCAGAATATCCCGATCATTTCTCCAACATAATTCTGTTAATATTTTCATGTCCGATTAATGCTTGTCTACCAAACTAATATAGTATACTTGAGAATGACGATGAATTTCCAAATTTCCAAGTAACAGGAATTATTTTCATCCTGTACGCCAATTTTATGTCAGATCAATCTCCCTCGATCGCGCTTTTTTTCGTAAATGCTGATAATCAAGGAATATCTATTCTAACACGACAGACATTACACTCAATCTATTATGAATCATCATACGTACCACCTGACATTAATCTCTCCCATAAACAGACACTGTATCACGAGGGCAATTCACTCTGACAGTTCCGCATTACCAACCAGATTACCTATTTCCATTGAATCGATTTTCCTTCACTCACACCTTATTCTCACCTAAAATACATCTTAAAATTAATGGCAAATCGTCAACCTGATGTTTCTAAATTCTCCCCACTCGCCTGACATGTGATAATATCTTAACGGGTTTAAGGTATAAGTTTAATTTTGCCATTATTTGAAAATTACGTAAATCTTTCATTTTCATCATTCAACATTGTGCCAAATTATGTCAGCGAGTTCACCGAAACCCATTTACATCATTCCGGTGATGATCTACAGACAGTGAAACAAAGAAATTTTTCTCTCAGAGTCCCGTTATGACTTTCAGCAATCATTATGTGCTATTGATGGATAAACTCTGATAATGTAACCTTATCAGTATGTTACGAGATTTTGATCCGAAATACTAATCAAATCTTGACCATCAGCCGATCTATATTTGGTCTAAGCTCTGATGAGCTGAATTAAATTTCCGCTCTTATAGAACTGGATGTTGAAGAAGAAAATCTTTGAGGTTGAAGTGATTAGATCAATTGTCCAGAATCGATTCCTGTTTATGATGAACATCTTAATCAATGTTTAATGTTCGCATTAATGTATCTGTCTTTCATAATGATAAATATGTTCCGTAAAATAGATAATATAATAGTATTTGACATTCCTTTAAGGAGTACGATGGGGATGTACATCAATGTGTACTGAGAAAACAAATATAATTCTTCCAGACAAATTCGTGTTGAACAGCCAAATGTCTCAACTGCTTGTAGGAAAACTTTCTTAAAATTTTTTTAGATAAATATTTGATTGGCTGAATTAGATTTTCCCAGTATATATATCTTTCATAATGATAATGGCTGCTTGAAATATCCAAAAAATTAGAGCGCGTACACATATTTTAACTGAACATCGCAAAAGTGAAGTATCCCGAAAACTTTAGGGGGTTCAATATTGCAGTTGATTCAAATGGCAGATATTAAAGGCCATACATAAAAAAATTAATGAAATCCCATGACTCGTTTTTAAGATGTTGAAGAAAAAATTGTTTTTTAAAAATTAAATATCTCCCAAGGTAGTCATCCAATTTAGTTCATCCTCGATGGGAATCATTGTCAGAGTCAAAGGAAGCTTTCTACGAAATTTCAAGTCAATGTATTAATTTCTGCAAGAAAGAGAGCGCGTACAAGGAATTTGAGTGAGTGATTTGAATGACTGGAAAATTGAAATAGCTCTACAATCCTGTATGAAAGACTATATATATATGTTTTCATCACGCTGTGTCGGAAAAGTAACTTTTCAGTCACTCTCCGCTTCGCGTCGAGCGACTAACAAGCGCTTTTTTGACACATTGAGATGAAAACCATTGGTTTTTGACTCGTGGGATTATATCACGAGCCGAAGGCGCTGTGTCGGACAGCTAACACATTGATTGTTGTGTTTTTCGACACATTGAGATGAAATAGCATATTTCGTAACAAGTGAAAAAAATGGTTTTTGGCGAGTGGGAGGTTTATATCACGAGCCGAAGGCGAGTGATATAGTCCCACGAGTCAAAAATCACTTTTTTCACGTGTTACGAACAATATTATTCATCTCAATGTGTCGAAATAGTATATTTCGTAACAAGTGAAAAAAAATGGTTTTTGGCGAGTGGGAGGTTTGTATCACGAGCCGAAGGCGAGTGATATAATCCCACGCGTCAAAAACCACTTTTTTTCACGTGTTACCAACAATATTTTTCATCTCAATGTGTCGGAAAAGCACTTTTCAGTCACACGACGTGAAGCAGACCGTGACTGAAAAGTTACTTTTCCGACACAGCGTGATGAAA
>JAPYZM010001527.1:0-17888 GCA_030522845.1 Psyttalia concolor
ATTTAGAAGGTGTGTTGCTGAACATTTGAGATGTCTTCATAAATCGTTGAAACTTTTCATCATTCCTTCGTTTCTGAAGAACTAGAACGTGCAGTTGTCGACCTGGAATTTCAGAAAAATTTGCTTAATGGACTTATTTTTATGCATTACAGAACATAACAAACAAACTGCCTTCCAAGAGACCAAGAATTGCATCACAAAGTTGGGTTCATCAGCTGGAAACCCAGGAACGGTAGCAGCAGTTGTGATTCTCTCGTTAGTCCTAGTGGCGCTCGTTTGTGCTCTGATGTACGTACAACGTGAAGAGCTGAAGAAAAAGCTTGGACCAGTAATAGACTCAGTGAACAAACGCGTGAGATACACATCAATAGCAACAGCAGAGGCTCGAGAGAGTGAAGCTTAAATTTGTGATTTCCTCCCCGAGCTAAAAAAAAATACTTAATTATTATTAACACTTGTTTCATGATTTTTAATAATTAGTTTAGTGAACAAAAGAAGTGAAATAGTATTGAGTATGTGTTAATAGCAGCAGAAGAGACCGAACCAATCGGCTGAATGAAGAAATCAATCATGTGAGAAATTATCATAGTGAAGTACACATGAAGTAGTCATTAAAACTCGATGATTTAATATATTTGTTGCCCGGTGCTTTATCACATCACATTACCCGTAGCATTGAAGCATAAAAAAAATTTATTGACTCGATTTAACGCAGTAGAAAATATAAAAATGTATTTTTTGTGTTTATTCATGGAAAAGTTATTTTAGCGAATGCATTGAATAAAAATAAAACTGAGAATCTCGAAAAGATAATTTCACTTGGATGACTATAACGTTTGAATTATCTGTTATACCTTATCATCGAGCTATCAAGCTGTTTGCCTTCTTCAGGTGATTAGATACACCTGTCTCGTTGTGGTGTCGGACAATGGCTGGCCGTTAATTGCCTGCCTACGTTGGAATTTATTCATTGCGATAGAGACATCGACTTTTTGTGTAGTTTTGTCATTGAATTCTTAGAGAATGGCACATGCCGGACGTCTTCGTCTGGATGAAGTCATTAGTTCAGTGCCAGAATTGGGGCCAACTGTACCTGATGGCGGATATTCATGGATTATCCTCGCTGGCTCAATGGTCATTCAGGTAAATATAAACGATTATGTGATTATTAATGTGGCACAATTTCACAGTGAAATTGTATTTTCTGTTGATCTCAGTTATTCGATCCCAAACAGCAATTCATTTGCATGCCATGACAATTTATCAATACGTAAAGTTAAATGTTTATTTCTTATAAACAAACAATCAAATGAATTGAATTTTGCAAATTGAACAAGGATTTATCTTGCTAGTTCAATGAATTTATTTATTTGACTCAAATCGATTATTTTTTGGGGTGTTTACTTGTGACATTAGATGACAGTGCCAACCATAACATCAATGTACGGAGTTGTCCTCGGTCAATTGGCAGTGGATTCGGCATATGGATTGAATTCATGGCAGCACGAAATCGGACTTATTCCTATTCTGTTCACAGCATTTTTATGCCTGGCGGGTGAGTCAATTTCACGAATGTTCGTCGGAAGGCGTTTTTACGAGTAAAAAATTGTGAAAAATTTTAGATCCATGGTCTCAGGTAATAGTTCACCTAGCCGGTGTACCTCGTCTCGTCGGATTCATTGGAGTTTGCCTCCTATCAATTGGTGTCCTAGCGTCAGGCTACTTGGCAACAGGTGGAGTGGGTGCTTACTTAGCAAGTTCAAGTGCCGGGGCTGTAATGGGAATTGGGGGAAGTTTTATTCTCGTTCAGGCTGAGAACGTTCTCCGAACAAGCTTTCGAACTCGATTGAGATTGGCGTTGACACTTAAAGAAGTGGCGACTTCTTTGGGATTTGTTTTTGCGCCTGGATTTGCACTAGGATTGTTCTCCAGGTCAACTCCGCAGATTGGATTACTCCTGATGGCTTGTTGCTTCATTCCGGCCGCGATGGCAACGCTGACTTTTCAATCTCCAATCGTTCGCTCCCGGACGAGTCCTTATACTCTTCTGATAAGTGATGAGGACAACGAATTAACTAATAGAGTTATTCCTGGCAGAGGTGAAGGAAATAATCCAGATAATAGTTCTAGAAATATGTATAATGGAGAATGTAGGAGTGAAGGAGATCCATCAAGTATATCTCGGGATGGGAATGATACCTACAATTTTCAGGTGAATATGGGTCTCTACGGAACCTTACCAATTTTATAAAGGTAGAGTATACGTCTCCCAATAAACCAAAGGGATTTTTATTTCAAAGAGACAAGTTTTTCGCACGTTGTGATGAATTGTTGATGAACTTTTTAGAATTTAAGGCAGCGAGACATTTTTTTTAAACGTCATAATAGATATTCTGCAAACTATAAATAATAAATAAATAAATAAATTTAAGCAATATTCTAGCGAAATGTTTCTTTCAGGATCCCGACGAGGATCAGGAAATTTTCAGCGTTTCCAGCCGCCGAGTGAATATTTTCGCAACGTTCCGACGGAAGTGTCAAGTCTTCAAGTCAGGAAAATTCTGGGTAGGAGCAGTTGCTTGCGTCGGTTGCAAAGCAGGAGGTCTCTTCCTTTGGATTCTACTTCCATCCCTGGCGACAGTTGAATTAGGCTCAGCAAGTTTGACCAAAGGAGTGACTGCGTCTGTTGCAGCCGGATTGGGAACATTTATTCCGAATGTGTCGTCCTACTGGAAGCCGAGCACTGCCAGGTGGAGGAGTTTCTGTTTTGGCAGCGCATCCTGGCTCGGAAGCCTGATACTTCTCGGTAAAATATGATCTTCAATTGGATGTTCTTCATCTACTTAGCAGCCCAAGATTTCAGTAGCTAGCCAAGAGTTTATCAGGTCTTTTTACATGTTAAGGACCAGAATTTACAATTCATTCATTCTCTGATTTATATTGCAGCTTTGTGCAACCAGGTAGCGTTTCCAATTTATGTCGCCATTGCATTTTTTGGAGGAGTTAGTGTTGGCAGCACTTCGGTATGTCTGGAGTCAGCATTATTCGATGCAATGGGAAGTCAGTTAGTGAAAAAATCACACACTATGCTGTCTAGCATCGTTGGACTAAGCATCTTAGGATTTTCCTTCATTGAGAGTAAGTGAACACTGATAAAAGAATGACACCAAGAGAAAAAATTTCTTTTAATGAAGCTCACTTGATACAAAAAAAAATATTCTATTATTAATTCTTAACATCATGAAATCTCCTGATAAATGATGACATTCGTAGAGGGAGAGCAGAAAATATTTCAACAGAATAGTTTCTTATTCTGACAGAATGTTTCCCAACGAGCACATTTTTTCAGCTCAATCTTTGATACTCTTGGATTCCTGATGAAACTGTTGATCGAGCAATCGCTCGAATTTCTCAGGTGCATATGGTGAATCAGCAATTCAAGACTTCATGGATGCTCATAATCCAGCAAACTCTGGATCTAATGCAAACTAGACGAATTTATAGGACAACTCATGTTGAGGAGATTGACAGATTGATTTTCTTGAGGGAAGAGAATGAAAATTTAGGGAAAGACTTCCTCAGTATGGGAGCTAAATAATTTATTCAGACGAGAAAATATTTTCTTCTGCCTTGCAAGTAAATTCTTCTTTTCCAAAGATTTCTTCTTTTTTAAAGATATTTTGTTCTCTCAGAGTAGAGTAGAAATCAAAGGAAGAGGAGGAAATAGCATTTCCCCTAGTCTTGAAATCGCTCACCAGTAATCATTTTGAAAATTCTTCATGAGTTGTATAATAATTAAATAATCACTTTTTCTAGTGAAATCGATAGCATAAATCGCCAGATTTGACCTAAAAGTCGTGGAAAAGTTTAATGGTTTTATCCAATTCCGATACTTTTGCTAAATTGTTAGTTTGTTTCAGGTCCTCTCGTTTGCCTCCAAGTAACGGCAGCCATTCAGTTCTTAGGGGGGACTTACTGGGTTCTGGTTCCCCTCTTAGGAATCATTCGCGCTAGATGACAAAGCAAATGATTCAGTTAGTATCGAAAATTCAATTGCGGTCGCTGACCGATAAATGGCGAATACTCGCAGAGATGGACCTGAGAGGTGGGGGACACCTGTCGATTACTACAATCCAATGAAGACTAGCCATCGCATGAGAATGATGAAAACTTCATCAGGATCCAGTGCACTTAATTAAAAGTTCAATCACGTTTTGTTTATGATTATTAATTACGCTACATGGAACAGTTTATTTTGTTTGTATTTTGTAATAACGAAACGAGTATTATTTTAAGTTTTTAAATAAATCATTAAAAGTTCCAGGTGTTCTCTTGTGCTATGGGAAATACTCAGAATCCTAGTAACTTAATCTGTCTCCAGAGATGAATTTGTCCGAGAGAAATCGGTGAATCAGATTTTTTCCTCACGTCAAAAGCCCAGATCGACAGATCTCAAGTGTCATAAAACGACGGAGATATCTTAAAATTTCCATTTTAGATTTCCTCATTTTGGGGTCATCACAAGTGACTTCCCCTGTTATCTGAAATTTATACTTTTGATCCGTTTCATGATTTCTCTAAGAAACCGTTGATCCTATCCCACTCGTTTTTCATCTAAAAAAGTAGTATATTTTTTTAGGAAAAAAAAGATTTCTCATATTTTTTAAAGACAAAAAATTAGAAAAATACTTTTTCATGAAAAAATTTGAAAAGGGCGAAATTTTTTTTTATGGCTTGATGCTTCATTTCACCTCTCCCCACTCATTAATTGTGAGTCCACGTACACGCCGAGGGCATCGCACTAAGAATTACCTCGCGTGCGTGTGTTTCCCACAAATGAAGCCCAAACATTGATACACGTGAAGTACAAAAGTTGAAACCATCGGTTTGTCGAGTACTTGAGACACCACAAGTGCCTTCTAGGAAAAACGACGGTTAAATATAAATCTTGCTTTTCTCTTTAGTACCCCTTCATTAGTTTGCAAGTTAACCAGCCAGAGAGTTTAATTTCACGAGGTAAATGTCACACTCTAAATCGGATGATTCATTGCTACGAATTTATGTTCTGCAGCTCAAGTTTCAAGGGAAAGAAAAAAAATGGTTTCTTCGAATTCCTATTGTTGTGACTCATCTTCTCTTGAAATAAAAGAAAAAGTGGCATTGATTAATTCATGAGAGAGGTTTATTTATTTTCCAGTGGAAGGAATTGTCGTGCTGTGAATATGTAATATACCAAAATTCTTCCGAGGAACCGAAAAAAAATCAGTTTTTTTCTTACGAAGAATATTTCAATAGTAGGAACTGTACTTTTTTGTCTTCGTATTTTTTAAAGATCAATATAATAATGTTATTCATTAAAATAATCTCAAAGAGTCCATTTCCAGAGCTCGCTTCTCGCCAGCGGAACGATAAATTTCAAAATCAATTTCTAAATTTTAATTTTTAAATCCATTTTCGCTATTAAAAACTGACACAGAGTTTCACACGTTTCTGAATAATAGAATGGAAAGTTTTAAAAAACCTTCTCCATAGCCTCCGGTGTCTCCTAGTTTTCACCTTATCTCAAAAGAATAAATTCATTCCTCGGGCGATCGGGAGATGACGAAAACAAGTGGAAAACAAGAATTTAATCGACAATCTCCCAAAAATTTGAATTCTCCGGATGAAAACGACAGCTGGCGCTGGCGTCACCAGTTCTAGCGCCTGCGCGCACTCGACTCACGAGCCTAAACTGCGGAGTTGTGTGTGTGTGTGCCACCATGCACGGCGGGCGGCCCGTTAAAAAAAAATCCTAGATTGTGCAGTTGTTTTGCGTGCCTCATCGGATGTGCCCTGTGTCAAGTCTAAGGTTATGTCGTTAGTGCGTGGGACGAGGTTTACCCCGTCCAACAGGAGTCATGTTCAAGGTCACAGGAGTGTTTAGATTGGATTAATGAGGTGAGTAAAACCGGGACGCCCGTAGTTTTCCTTGGGTCTTATTGCCCCCCCGCTTGCCACCTCTCACTCATTCTCCAACACAGGTGTGTCACTGTCCTCTTCTCCCATTCCATTATGTTACTCTTTGCACACATACAATCCAAATAATCATCATATTTGGTGCATTACTAATAAGGAATATAGCTCAAGGAAACTATCATCTCACTCCCACTCTCCATTTCGCCAACAAAATTCTTATCCATGTATTTCTTTTCTTAAACTCACCTACACACATACACAAAGTCATCTGGCGCCATGGCATCTCATGGTTACTCGTTTTGTGTGATTTTTTTTTCTCTCCCCTCGAGTTACGTTCGGGCTCCTGCAGAGCGTCTTGCACTGCAGGTGCATCATCCGTGGGAGTCACAAATGCATTCAATGGATTTTTCCCATTTTTTCATTTTTTTTTCAATTTTTTTTTCACCCCCCCAAAATTTGTAGTTTTTATCTGACGACTTGCCGTTTGGTACTCGTCTCCTTCTTTTTCAGTTGGGCCTTGCATGTGAACGGACATGAGTGTTGGATTTTAAAGATAGAATCGTATCGTTTTGCTTTCTCAGGGATTCCTAGAGCATCCAAAGTGGACGGTTTAAATGAGCACCAAGAGTTGAGACGAAAAGGTCCTTTTTGCTGTTGGCTTTCATTCGGTTCATTGAATTTTCAATCACTTCACTGATGCATAATTGTTTAGTCATCTGTACTCGAGGGGAAGTCTGAGTCACTCGTCATTTGTGCTGGGAATCTGCTTCTGTTTTTTTGTTTTAGATCAAGTGCTATTGAGAGGAATTTGTAATTCCGGTTTTTCACATTTTCCAGTTGTGTGTCATGTAGTCTTACTATTCCTACATTCCGTAGATACGTTGGGGGGTAAAGATTAGAATGAAATTTCAACTGGTTTTAGGTGGAGGATTGTCGTTGGAGATGATGGGACGATGAAAAAATGCTAAAAATGAACGAACACACCATGGAATCAGTGATTTTCAACAACGGTGAGTCAATAATTCTGATGATATTACTTCGTTTGTTTTTTTTTTTGTGTGATTGTTAGGAATCACCGAACGAGTGCTTTCGGAATTCTTGTCAGCTTGAAAGCCTCATTGTTGATAGTTTCTGCAATTAACTCTTAATTCATTAATCTCGCCTTGAGCAATTAATGCAGATTGAAGGGCCAATGGATCAACTGTTTTAAATGTTCCTTAAAAAAGTCTTCTCCGGAGGACATTTAGAATTCTTTAATTTCTTCATTTTAATCAGAAAAATTAATCCGATGCGACGGTTTATTATTCCCTTTTAATTATTCATGAATGAATCTCTTCGAATCTATAAATAACTGTAAGTATTTAATTCATTCAGAATGATTCCGATATTAGCATAATTAGTCAATGAAAACCAGATGAAATAATTAGGTTTAAAAATTGAGTTCAATGTGTTGAGGTTATCATGTTAATTGCAGATAATTATTATCAGAATAATTAAAAATGGTGGTGGTATACAAATACTTGACAATCTACATGTCATTAATTTTAATCTGCCTCGTAGTTTGTAAATTAATTGTCCATTAGATAACGGGACTTGTGTTTGTGCTAGGAAATAATGGAGTTTCTGATGATGATTGTTTCAGGAACCTCTCGTCCAATGAAAATGAGCTTCTCGTGTTCCTCGCTGCAACGCTCTACAGATAGCCTGGAGTGTCAGGAGCACGCGAGGATACGAGTCGATCGACCTTACAATAGTCTCACTAAGAAAAGGTAGGTTAAACTCTATTTGCTGAATTTCGATGCTGTTTAGGTATTAATAGAAAGTTCAATTTTTTACGAAGAACGTGCATTCTGAAAGAAGGTCAATACTCATTTAGAGATAACTTTTTAAAATTAATATTACATACGGCAGAAAAAATTATATATAAACTTTTTTAAATGGCAAAGTATCAACCGGAACCGTAGCATTTCGTTTTGACGTCCCGATAACGAACACCTCGAGTGCGCAAGAATGGGTAATTGTAAAAATTGAAAAAAAACATTAAATTTTTTTGAGAGTTACATCGTAAAATTGCAGGAACGACCGTTAATGGGCCATTTTTAATCAGAGATAAAACTTTCCTGCCTTTATAAACTCTCCTAATTTTTATTTACAACAGGAAGGACCCAAACCAAGAATATTGCCAACGTGCGTGGATTAATCACGATGACTGCAAAGACGACTTCTGGGCAGCTATTCGCTCAAATTATGACTACATTATGGACACTCATCTTATTGACAGTTGCAAGGTACGAAACGTGTTTTACGATAATGGCTGGTCAATGTTATACCCATAATTTTGCTTGAACAATAATAATACACTTACGAGGAAAATTGCATAGTATTCTATGTCTCAACCATTTGTATAAACTCTCTTCGGAGGAAGAGACAAATTTACACTCACAATAGCCTTTCCCATATGCGCAAAAGGAAGAATTTTTTGCATGGATTAACCGAAAACAATATGAAAAACTTTTATGAATAGTGACAAAAAATAATTATTCATCGGTAGAAATGACTTAAAAATTTTCGTTTGAAGAGACAAATTTACAATCACAATAGCATTTCCCATCTGCGCAAACAAGAAGGATTTGTTGCATCGATTAACCCGAAAAATATAAAAAACTTATGAACAATGACAGATAATAATTATTCTTTGGTAGGAATCACTTAAAAATTTTAATTTAAACGTTTTAATGTCATTTGAGCTCATCAGTTCTGCAAGGCACCACTAATAATGAGAGAACTAATGAAATATTTCATTTGTCGAGATTTCTCTGTAGTTCTCGTCATTCTAGAAATTTGAGATATCTGCCAAAAACTGGTGGCGAGGTGAAATCGACTAGAATAAATTTGTCCTAGTTTCAATGGAAGACTCGCGACACTTCCAGAGAATTATTTGTTCCTAATTTGAAATAACTTTTAAGACTGACAGTGAAATGGTATTTTTGTGGTTGAAGGAAGCCAATGGAGAGCTCGTTTGGGATGAGGGAGACGTATCGACCCTCTCCTGGGGTCTCAAAGAGGTCAGCTGTCAATTCTCCGAACTCTACACATGGCTAGGAGTTTTGCAGGAATTAGTATATTCGAAGGAAGAAAATCTCTTAGATAAGAGTCTTCGTGCTGTAAGTTGAGGTCATTTCGTTGCTATGCATTGAGGAGGAAAAAAAAGGAAATGCCATCTGGTAATATTTATTGATGCAACAAACTGGTATTTCAGACTCACATGGAGGAGTTGCAACGCAAGGCCTACCGGAGAAGACTGTTTAATGAACAGGCCGCAAAACTCGTGGCTCGTACACCTTCGTTGAAAGACGAAGTTGCCTGGCGAGTCGATCATCTCAACGCCAAGTGGGAGCTTGTTGAGCAGATAATGGCACCTACACAACCGGCATCGGATCAGGACGTCTCAGCAGGTAAATCATCATCTGAGCTTACCTATTGTTACCTGTACAGAGCTCCCTAATTATTACTCTCTCTTGGAGGTGTTTATTCGGACTCCCTTTTTGGGGTACAACAAACACTTGGCCCTGACATTGTTTGTCAACTAAATGAAAATAAACAAATTAATAAATAATGAAGAAATATGCTATATAAATAGATAAATATGCTCATTGATAAATTCTATGTCTTTCAATGCTAACAGACAGTGGAATTTTCCATATAAAAAAAAGAAGAAAAAAAGTGGATGTCAGGGAGTAGAATCTCGAGATTGTAAACATCCATTGCTCACACGATATTGAACAAACTAGACACTATTAATTAATTAGGAGTATTAAACTGGTTCATTAGGTACTATTTATTATTATTTTATGTTCAATGCCAAATACCTGTTCGATATTCTGTTTTCATCGAAAACCGATATCAAACGAAGCACTCTCACGAAAAAAATTAAGCTAATCAGGTATCAGCATTAGAAATCATTGTCCTGGAATGTAAACTATAAATATAAATGAAATGATCGGATATTTCTAGCATTAAGTATTGGAAAAATGGAAAACATTGCGTATCTAATCCGAACTTTTTTTTATTCTTTAAGACTTCGAGCATGAAGTTAAGTGTCTGAGGAAATGGCTCAGAGAAATGGAGTCTAGATTACAGCCATTAAGCTTCCGCATTGACTGGACAAGGTCTGAACTTGAGGAGAAAGCAACTGAACACATGGTAAGTCAGAAAACCTTGACGATCATTTTCTTTTTTTCTTATGTTTTTTCTGTTGTTATTTTTCGTTTCTCCGAGTGACAATTTTGTCAGGAAATTCGAGAGCTTAATTCGCAGGATGACACGTTGACTTTCGTTCCCCATTTACGTCGGTAATTTAAGGCGAATCATAGAATGGTATGAGAAGAGGATGTGACTATTCTAGATTCTCGGGATTGGGCAGTCACCATGCATCCGATAGGATGGAACGCACCACTTAGTTATTTTTAGAATTCTCTGCTGTTCTGCATGACTTTTGAGCTTTGAGACCCATTTAAGTAACTGTAACACACTTGCATTAATCATCATCAATCATTTTTCAATCGTATCGAAGAAAATCATTGAGAATTTAAGATAATCGGTGAAGAGTTGAGAAGTAATTTATTGATAAAGATAAAAATTCAGTCTCTCAAGATTACCAATGGCGACGGGAATAATATGCTTTCCATCCATTTTGTAGCCCCGAAAATTTCGAAAATATAACTGAACGTGAAAAATAATTCAAGGCAAGTGTAAGAATAGACGGAATGTTTACGTTTGTAGTTCGACGCCCTTGGAGTCACTGACACCTTTGAACGCATAGATATTATTCCCAACAGTTGAATTATTTTTGTCCAGTAAATTTGACGGATTTTCGCTCAACTGGTTCAGATTTTCACACTCAAAATAATCACCGATGATCTCACCGATTTTATTGATTTTATTGTCGTTGACAATGAATTTAAAGAATAACGTATTTGATTGATGATGAGATTATTGAAGTGGTGTCGACGAATCCGTGGACGATTAAATTTCACCCGGTGATGCGATAGTGTCTCTCAACGAGTGACGACCAAATAGGGCCTTCCGCAATCCTATTCAGCTAAAAAGAACTCGTGAATTCTAACGGGATAGACAAAAAATTCCATGAAGAATATCTATCGCGGCCTAACTCAGTTTCCATTTGTCTCCTATTTGACGTCAAAAGAACATTTTTCTTCCTCGGCAATTTACAAAAATAGGGGCATGTGGGAATGAACAAAAATATTCTCGAAGTAGAGGCCAATGTTCCACTGAAATGTTTCTCTCCAAAGTTGCCTCAGTTATCGACTATCAAAATGCAGCCAATCAGGCGATCTCCCTCGATAAACCGATAAAACCAAGTTCTACTCCTCGATATCAAATAAATGTACTTCAATTTTGGGTCACAGTCAATGATCATTTTCATTGACGTCACTAGTGGATTAAAATCCGTAATGAAAAAGAAATAAGTCTCCGGATGAATCAATGGGTCACAAAATTATTGAACGAATCTGATAGGTTTATGCGGGTACAGTTAATCAAACTCAATATTTTTCAATCCAGTGAACCCATATCATCTGCAGTACCTCCAATTACCCCAGAAAAATCTCAATGAAGCTAAATTATCTCCGATGAAACATCAGTTTCCTCGAAGAGTTCGATTGATCAGTCAATTGAACATGATGGCAGGGGGTCTATCAGAACAGGTTCAAGATCATCATGATTTTGCCATTGGGAGAAAGAGAGAGAGGAAGATCAAAAAAGGTATTATAGTTTCATAACAGTGCGTTGGAACGGTAGTTGAGACATCTGGGCCGCGGCTAATTGTTTTCTCAGTAAATCGTCGAGGTTTTGTCGTTAGGATTTACCTCGTGATGCACACGTGGTACCGCTACATATCGTGATGTCGGTGCATTATTATCTCAAGCCCGCATGGGTAATCGATCCTCTCGTCCTCATTATTGGAGACCAAAAAATGATACAACGACAACGGGGGGGAAAAAAAATGATGAATAACACCCAACATCTTTCCACTTTGAAAAGTCAAGGTACAGAGGTCTTAAATCATTCTACAATAAATGTTGCATTACTTGAGTCGGTATAACATATTCCGTTATTTCTGTGGCATTATTATGTCCCTTTTGTGACAGGTAAAACGACAAACGTTGGTATTAAAATGGTATTCCCATCTACCACAAGTTTACAACCTCAGTGACCCCTCACGTCTTTGGGGAAAAATTAACGACCATCGTCGAAGCTCCGGTCAACTTGAAAACCCCAGATTGAGTACTGCTGAATTATTCTCGGGTGTTTTTGCAACTGTAAATTTTCAAATACATAATTAATATCTCGTGGGAGGGATCTGCGGTTTCGTGTCGGCATTTGCTTTTGATCGGGATTTCGAGGAAGATTTACCTTCAGCATTCGGAATTGAATAGATTGAACCGCTTTTTGAGGATGAGGAATTGTTATTTTATCACAGAAAAAAAAATCCAGGATTTTGTGGTTGAATA
This sequence comes from Psyttalia concolor, assembly GCA_030522845.1. Lineage (NCBI taxonomy): Eukaryota > Metazoa > Arthropoda > Insecta > Hymenoptera > Braconidae > Psyttalia > Psyttalia concolor. Next base: position 12,489 of record JAPYZM010001527.1, read on the forward strand.
ATTAAAAAATGAGACTAAAAACGAGTGAAAAATTGGTCAATAAGCATTGAATTTTCATTCACTTTCTCAGACAAAATAATTGCGGTATTTTCTCGACCGAGAAATTATTTATCATACCAGACGAATCATTTATGTAATCTCTGAATGAATCATTCAGTTGAGAGCATTCTATTAAACGCGATTGAGGAGAACCCAATTTCTCAGTTGCACAAGTAGAATCATGCAAACAATTTTTTTTTTTTACTCTATCCAATTAATCCAATGTCATTTTCAGTGATAAAACACTGGGTATAACATGTAATTTTCTGGTTTCTACAATTTTTCATACGATCTGAAAGATCCGGTTGCGTGTTACTTAGACAAATGGTTAATTAATGGATCTCAAAACATTCAACTTTAAATTACTGGTTAGGTATAGTCTCGGTTATCAGCAAAATGTTTACCCCTGAGTTGAAATTGGGCTTTAACGATCCTTCATATTAACCATTTGGTAGAGTAAAGATGGGAGGGAGGAGGGACGAATTGTTTCTATCGTGTACTGCACGTGAGTCCCAGTTGTGTAGGCCACTGCAGGCCAAAACTTACGATCATGTTTCTCTCGAGTAGTTACTTCTGTACCAGCAACTGGCTCGTGATAAACACATTGAGGATACTTTATTGTTGAAGAATGTTCACCTCTTGACATCAACTTGTAGGTCTATTACAATTTACAGTGTAACCGACACGGGGAAAATACCAGTGAGAAGATAAGAAACAGTTGTTGAAAAAATTTTTTGTCACTCAACAGATATACTTATTCACCAATTTGTGATTATTCTGGGGGGATGGGAATACCGTTTCACTCTTATCTTAAGTTTAGAGCGGAGAATACAAATTACAGTGTGAACTTGTGAATTTTGCCGACTGTTAACATGTGAGAGATGGAGGGCGGAGGGGGGGGGGGCTGGGTGAAGGTTAACTCAATCCTTGTGGTGTGCATTTACACTGGCTGTGAGTCAAACGACTCCTCTCAACTATTATTTACGACTAAATGTGAGTTCCAGTTAGCAGGATTTTCCTGGATCTCCAGTGGGAGCCGACACAGTTGGCGGGTTTTTGATATGTTCATTAGAGATAAAAGCCCGATTAGTGTACCTCAATTGCCGACACCAGTATCGTCTGGACTAGATTATAAATTTAGAAATTTTCAGTCGTCAATTATCGACAGACGGTTTCTTTTTTGTTTTTTAGAGGCAAAAAAAATCCTGCTCAATCGATTTTTAATATTTTTCACAACAAATCTCAGTCATCTTCTGCTAGGTCGAGAGTTCAAGCGTTTTTGCGGGAAATTCCATGCTCGCGAGCAATCCTTTCCCAACTCTGGGAAAAATTCAAGCTTTTTTGTCTGAATGTGAAATAGCTCTAAATCATCTTTCACTGAAGTCAGAATTAAATATTGCGTCATTCGAAGGATAACTCAACTGTCGACAATAGTATAGTCTCGACTGCATTATAGATTTAGGGTTTTTCAGTTAAGAATCGTTGATAATCGTAATTTTTTGTTTTTTCGAGCCAAACAAATCCTCTTAAATCCGGAATTTTCCATATTTTTCGCAAAAAAAAAATCAGTAATCTACCCCGAAATCAATGAATCAAGAATTTTACAGGTAAAATTTCGCTGTCGAGAAGTGTCAGGACAAATCGTTTTCCAACTCTCCGAAAAATCAAATCTTTTCTTTCTTCTGAACATGAGATTTCCCTAAATCATTTCTCATTGAACCCACGATCATCCGTCGCATAAATCGAAAGATAAGCCAACCGCCGACAACAGTATCGCCTGGCCTGTATTATAAAATCAAGAATTCAAGAGTTTCGGGTGAAATTTCATAGGTCGTCAAGAAAACTAATTTTCTAATTATCATCTCTGGATAAAAATCAAATCTTTTTTTTGGAATCATCTCCCACTGAAGTCAGAATCAACTCCATCATAAATCGAAAGCGAGATGACAGTTCTTTCGACGGAAAGACGAATAAACAAATCACATTGAATTACGTACTTTATCACCGATCATTTATCATAATATGAAGTAATGTTCAGTGGATTGATTCTGCTGTCACAAGAATGCCAACCCAGTGGCCTGCAAAAAGAGCCACTGCTGTTTCTCATAAAATTTTCCTCTTTCATTTCCTCGTGTGACATAATTTCCCATAAAGCTCCACTCGATGCACTCGAAATATTAGAATACCCAGAGAATTACAACAAAAATCAACGGTACCGATAAGTATCTCCAATCACCATTTACAGAAAATCCTATCCTCCTGATCGTCGTTACATAATATAGCTCTTGTGTTCCGGTGGTGCGTTATAAAAGTTTCAACTTTCACTAGCTACAATGAAAAACGGAGGCGAAGATAGAGGAGTTGATTTTACTCTGTGCTCATACTGTGTACATACAAGATGACTGCGTGACTCACGGTAGGAACAATGGTCCAGCCAATGGAGAATCCGTTAAAGGCGAAACATTAACAAGCACTGAAAGAGAGAGGAGGACCAATTGAAACAATTATTATCAAGGGATTTATGTTTGTCTTGTGACTTGACGAGGGGAGTAAGATTATTCATCCAACTCAGCCTATTGTGTTTTGTCTCAATCCATACATTTTTATCACAGCCTGAGGATTTTGTAACAGTAGCGAACGTTCACCTGACGTTGAGTCAGGATGAAATTGTAAAATTGATTCGTGTCACGTCTTAGGAAATTTGTCATGCGAATCGAAATGATTTTTTTGCCCCCCTAATTCTCATTTTCTCTTGTTTCCTTTCCTCGTATTGTCCTTTGGTTTCTACACTTTTTATCCATCGGCATCTGATCCTTTTTTTACGCTGTCTAGAGACTGTATGGGTACAGACTGACTTGTAGCCAAGGGAGGATGAGGTTGAGAAAAAAAAAGTTAATAGGATCGGACGAGCCGAGTGATTGTCCCAGAGTGGACGGAATAGTGGGACTGGCGGAGTCAGACAATGACCCGAAGAGTTGTCAACGATTGGAGTAACTGAGGGAGTGTTTGTCTTCCATCATTCTCAAGTTCCATGTTTCGAGGCAGTGTAATGTTGCATAATTTCAACTACAGAATTTCCCCTGATGATTGCCCTCCGAGAATCAACAGGTGAAATACGATAACGAGATTTTTATCGAAGACATTGAGATACTTCAGTTCTGTTGACGTAAAAACATCACTTTCACAGTGGATAAATTCATTTCTTCTCCAGCTCAATCATCTAGACCCCTCAAAAGGCCTTCCCATTTCAAACAAAATTGTACATAAATTGTACTTCAGCTGGTTCGACTGCATTTTCTCCGTCAAATTGGTTACAGTCTATTCCCATGAAATTACACAACTTAACAATTTTCATTCATGTCGCTCTTCGCATCCGGGCCGCTGGAATTAATTTAAACAATGATTTTACAAGCTCTCGTCTCAATATGCAGTGATGAAATGAGAGCAGTCTTCATTAGTGTCTCGCTAACTCAAAGTAACTGAGAGTTCCCCACTATCATCTTCAGCTATGGGAATCAACCGACCGTGCAGATGTAAAATGTATTCTCCATGACGGATGTATCATGTAATTTGAAAATCTTGAGCGTTTCAGCTGCCGTCATAATAAACGGTAGATCTTTATTCATGAGTGCACATGAGGGAGAGTTTCAAATTCCTTTTTTTTTCTCGTCAATCTGGCCTTGACTGGCGACCCCTGAGCAACGGAAGAGCCCGCGTTGTATTCGTCTTCCAGTGTGTGGTGAAACGCGGGAGAAGTTCTAGGGAGGAAAGCAAAATAGGGAGGCAAAAAAACCATAGGGAAATGAGGGGGGGAAAAAAAAACAATACAGTCACTGACTGGATTTTTTTGTCGGCCAGTTTATGTACTGCAAACGAAGGCAGTTCTGTGGGACTCGAGATGAGAGAAGAGTGCACATACTAAAGTCACTGCTCTTGTACGAGCTATCGTCGGCGAGGATCTTGGATTTCCTTTTGGCTAGAGTAAACTCGGAAGGATTAAAATTACGTAAATGCGAGATGTTTTGTCGAGGGAAAAATCGGATTTATTTGACTTCAATTGCGGGAATTCATCAACAATTTGAGTAAATATTTATACAAATGTAGAAAATAGTTTTCGCAAAGGGGTCTTAACTTAAAATAACTGCACTGAAGAATCTCGCGCCCAATATAATATAATATGATTAAGTGGTACGGAGGTGAGCAAAAAATAATTCAATGATGCAAACATTGAGATTAGTTTTAAAATAATGACCAGTGAGAAAAATGCAAGTCCCCTCGTTCCTTTTGCTAGACGAACTGACGATCTCCACTCCACATTTTTTTTACTAGAAACGGGCCCGAACGTGCGCTACTGCGCGTAATAATTGTAACAATCAAAATTGACAATTTCAAATACGCCGCCTGTGACGCCAGTGAACCAATAAGAAATGAGGGTAGCAGACTTTCAATATCTTCGCCATTTTCGTGTATGTACTTTTTGCGGTAGGACCCTCAGCCAGCGTCGCCAGGATTTTTGTTGCTGTCTCCGGCGCACATGTGACAGTCTGCAGGCCTCAGGCCTTACAAGGCCCCCCTCCGTACCCAACCGATTTACGACCCCAGACGACGCGCTTTCCCAAAATTTTCCTCCACACAAAAGATTTAGTTAAACTTCCCAATGAAATATCGTTAAAAAAAATTGATTCTACTTGTGTAATTAACAGTCGAGGAAAGTTCATAAGTTTTCATTCTGCGAAAGAAATTCTATTTCCCGTGAGATAATAAATATTTATGCCATAGGTGCCCGTAATCACGCGATTCCAACCTCGCTTCGCTCGGTTAAATCGCGGATTACGGGCACAATGACATAAAATATTTGTTGTCACTCAGTCCGTAAAGCACTACTTCACGGCCGCTTCGCGGCCGTGAACCACCGCCCACGGACGTCGTGACAAATAGTATATTACACTACAAGGGCAGAAAACTGAATTTCCTGCACTGCGCGTCATGATGCCCGAGGCGAAGCCGAGGGCATCATGATGCGCTGTTCAGGGATTTCAAGTATCTGCCCGTGTAGTGTATACTATTTTTCTTCATAGCCGGTCGAAAGTACAGACTAACTGCGTATGTGCATCGAAAGATATATTGATGCCTGCCCCGACATTTGCAGCACGAGCGAAGCGAGTACTGCTGGTCGGGGGCAGGCATCAATCCAATACATCCACAAATTATTGTTGAAATATACAACTCTGTTCCTCTTCTCAGATTTTGATAAGGCATTGACATTTTCTTTATGTCACACATGCCGGGAATCACGCGATTTTAACCTCGCTTCGCTCGGTTAAATCGCGGCATTCGGACTTGGGTTTTGGCTTTTCTTGC
>JAPYZM010001528.1:0-22185 GCA_030522845.1 Psyttalia concolor
TCGTTTTGTTAGAATTCAATGAGTTATATTCGGGAATTTAAGATAACAAATATCTAAACGTTGCCCTTCGACGCTTAGCAACGTCTCCGGACATAACAAGCCAAAAACACCATTACGCACATATTGCATAATATACTATTCTAATAAAATTCGATACTTGTAGAAAAGAATTGCGGTATTTGTGGAAAGTAATTCGGTACTTCTGGCAATGCACTCAAATTTCTTGTGACCGGTCTTTTACGCACTTATGACAAGTAAATTACGCCAAGTAACATTTGCTACTGGCCGCCAATACAATTTTCTTGTAGAAATTTTACGTAAATAACTAAGACACCAACTAAATGGTCCCCACTCGACCCATAATTTCACAATCACTCATAAGGCGGCGCTTATCTTTCCAGTATTACCTTCGTTTTATGACAAGCCACGCTCCGACTTAATCTTTACCGCCGACGAGTATGAGGAGTGAGGCAGTCAGCCAGTGCTCCCCACTAGACGCCCTTCATTCGCCGCAACCAACTCAACTCATTCCCCTCAAATCGTTCTACAATTTTGTGACATAGGGTGCATCGTGGTTCCCGCTTACTTTATCGGGCCAAAAGAAATTTCACTTCAATTGTAGACGGATATACTAAATTTCTATCAAGACCTTTTTTGTAAAATGAATTGGGAGGTTTGACAAAGGTTATTACAAATTCGATTAACAGATGAATCGACTTAAACCGTTTGGCCACTTCACTACTTATTTAACAACTGTATTTTTTGTAGTTTAACTTTAGGAAATAAGATTTGCCTCATCCGTTTCGAGCACTTCTTGCACCCAGTGTAAAAAAGCAAATGTTGATCAAATGATTAAACCCGAGCAATTAAGAATTTAGATGACTAAAGTAATTGAGAACAAATAAGTCAGATATCAATGGGAAACAAAGATTAAATTGTGTAACCGGTTACTCCTCTCGGTGCTCTTGATAAATCTTACCTGAGAAGGACGATTAATGAATTCTCAGAACTCTATCAAACTTTGATTTCAGAATGACCATCCAATAACCTCGACAGCCTCTTGCATTTCACTCTTCAACGGATTCTGATATCAGAATACCAAACTTATACATTGTCTACAAGTTTACGAGCATCGTCCACGTCATTTCATTCGCAATATTCCTATCATCAAAGCACTGGTCTGCTACCTTTTAGGACCCACGAAGCCCAACCCTGTCACATCCCCTACTGCAAATTCAATTAATTCGCTGCAGCCAATTATCCCCGCTATTCACCGAGGATATTATCAAAAGAGAAAATACCTAAACAATCAAATGGATTATTTTATACTTTTCCCGGATGTTTTTTCATATTTTTTCATTCTCCTATTCCGTTGTTTATGGACCAAAAATATTCCAATTTGACATTTACAATCCCAACTGAAGACTTTCGAAAGACCCATTTGATTGGTTTTAAAAGTCTCAATTACAATTTTAGAAATCTGCAAATACGTTTTTTTTCGGATGTATAGCATGATATCCGCATTTGACATAAATTTTAATGATTACTTAACGCAAAAAATCTGGATAAAATTCATCGAAGTCCTCGAGAGACTAGATAATAGTATATTAAGCAACAAGTGCTGTAAGCTGATCATTATGCACGAGCGCGAGTGTATAATTATCAACACAGCACGAGTTGCTTATACTATTTTATGTTACAAGTGCGTGACTACATTTTTTTATTAATCTATTTAATGAATTACTGATTTAGATACATAAATGAATAAAATATTTATTTAAACGAACCAAAAACATTGTTTTTTAAACATTTGAACAAAATAATCTAATTGCATACTTCAATTAGTTCTTCTGTTTTCCAAAATGAATAGAAAGAGTTGGGCAGTTTATAAAATTGAAATTAATATTTTTTGCATTATTAATATTGGTCAGTAAATCTGAAGGCGTCAAGTTTTCTTCGTTTTCGATGACAAGATTTGCAGTTTCAGATGATTTCTCTGGATGATTTTCTTTAGCATTTTCGATGAGACGAGCTGAAGATTGTGATGAATTAGAATGCGAAGCGACAGGTGGAGTAGTTGTGACTCGATTTCTTAAAAAATTGAGTGTTGACGATTCGAATGCTAATATCGAGGTACTTGGAGCTTCGAGAATACTCTTTGTCATGCGTCGGGCAATTTTTTTTTTATTGTATAAAGAATTCTGGCAATATCCGTGAGCGATTTCAGTGGACTTCCAGCCTCCAAGCTCCTTCAAAGCCACGTCATTCCCGCTAGTATTTGCAAAGCATGTTGCAGGGGTGTGACGTATGCAGTGGGATGTGTAACGGTGTGCACTTGGTAAATTTAAAAATACGGCAGCTTCCTTAGCCATGTTACCAATTTTGTTTATACCGATAGGTTGTCGAGTGCATTTTCCGTTATTGTACGTAAGGAAGAAGTCCTCAAGTGTACAATTATCGGGGCGTGAAGATATGTATTTTTTTACCTATGGGCAAAGTGGGTGAGGAATTACAAATGACCTCGATTTGACGGTTTTTTTCTCGTCTAGAAAGAATTCTAAGTCGTCACCTTTCTCCTTAAAATCACTCGTTTTCAAATTTTTTAATTGACATCTACAAGCCCCGTACATGCCGAAAATCCAAACTACCTGTGAATAATTAATTTCATGACATTATTTTTTCTATTCCTATAAGAAGACCAAGAAGAATACTGCGGATAAACTGATGAAATAATTTAGTATGTATATTAATTGTTGTGATGTATATTAATGTTGTGATGAGCGCTGATGGTACTTCTCAATTTTGAGTATGTGGCCCATAAACTACTGGGCTTGTATTTTTCTTTGAGTTCGGCGAAATAAGCTAGCATGATGTCCTGATCAATCCGATCCATATCAAGTTCGTTCTCCACCATCCATGTTTTGAATTTGTTGTAAGCAAACATGCACGATGCATTAGATTTTTTTGGTAACCAATTTGATCTCGCTTCCTCGGCAGCGTTACGAATATGGGACGAAACTATTTTTTCATCACGCTATGTCGGAAAAGTTACTTTTCAGTCACCCTCCGCTTCGTGTCGCGTGACTGAAAAGTGCTTTTTCGACACATTGAGATGACAAATATTGTTCGTAACACGTGAAAATAGTGGTTTTTAACTCATGGGATTATATCCCTCGCCTTCGGCTCGTGATATAAACCTCCCACTCGCCAAAAACCATTTTTTTTTCACTTGTTACGAAATATACTATATCATCGTTAGTGGCCTTACGAGTGTTGTTATTTGACTCTTCATCAGTGGCGGAATCATTAAAGTTTCCCGATGATCCGTAGGTGGCTTGTGGTTGTCATATCCAGGTCTTATTATCCGCCTTATTATCGTCAGAACAAATTCCAGCAGTTTGTGACTGGAGAACTTATTCGGGATAATCGAAAGCCGACTCATTCAGTTCCAGTTCGACAGCACTCGTTATTAATTCACCGAAGCTCTCTTCCATTTTTTATAATTCAAGATTTCTTCATTTAATTATTGAACTAGTGATGACACAGTAAATTGAATTTGAGGTTATGAGTTGACAGTATAAATGCCGGCTACGTTCGTATTATACCGTCAGACGGCGCACTGGTAGATCAACTGTAAGGAAGTTTTCTGGGTGTAACTGTAGATTATTCAACAGTTGTGACATATTATGGCACCATTCTGAGATCGTGCATAATCGCGCGTTTACACATCTGAAAACAGCACTGTAAATTTGGATGTACACGCGCATGTAACATAATAGTATATTATGCAACATGTGCGTAATGGGGTTTTTGGCTCGTGGGAGGTTGTAACACGAGCCGAAGGCGAGTGTTATAATCCCACGAGCCAAAAANGCACAAGTTCCATACAATATTTTATGTCATTGTGCCCGTAATCCGCGATTTAACCGAGCGAAGCGAGGTTAGAATCGCGTGATTACGGGCACTTATGGCGTAAAATTTTGGAATACTAAAAACACATGATGAAATTAATTAAATAAAACTTATCCTAACGTTCAAAAATCTCTTCACACTAAGAGAATCTCATCCTGTACAAAGACTTTGTTCTCTCAGTGTGAGAATATACTTTTTCCTCAATGCATTTCACGACATTAAAAATTAACACGAAACCACTTTCTCGTATCAAGTAAATCTCGTTTGTCAAAAGTAGTTTTTGGCTCTAAATGCACATACTACCGATACCAACTTTGAAAAGCCATGTAAAAGTCGACCGCCTCCCGTTCGTTTTCCGCGTAACGAGCAGGTTCGTTAAGCCCTGCGGCAATTCAGGAGCGGAACAAGAGGGGGGAGGAAAGCTGCAAATGTACAAAGAGGGCGTAGGCCAATCAAAATCTCCCTTTTAAGAGCCAAGTTGCTTCCAAATTTCCGATGTAACCGCCTTATACGTAACAAATTAACCCTGATGAAAAAAAACCTCTCCAAAGGCTTCCCAATTGCTCAGCTTGCAACTACTTTAATTTATTATTAAAATTAGTATGAAGACAGAGATGCTAACCTCGCTTTTTCGCTTAAAAAGTCAATCTTTCCTCAAATATACTGCGTGTAAATCCCTTCTGAACTTTTAATATATCCCATGGATAGGGTAATATCATAAATTCAATAATCTCCTTTCTATTAAAAGCAATTCATTAAATATCAATTTTATCAGTTTCTATATAAATTCAATATATGGTCAAGCACCTTATTAAAAGGTATCAAGCCTCATCAGCGCTTAGCATAACCCAAGGGTCGCGACGGAAACGCGGCTGACTGAACCCCGCAACGCCCTTATAATAATTAGATGGTCTTTTGTTAATTTTTTTTATTTCCATGTTTTTTTTCAGCCTCGCTTATTAACTTTCTTATTAACTTTCATTACCCGATAAATACTCATTTTTAACAAGCGCTAATTTTCATGTCATTTCTATGTATTTTGTTATTGAAAAACCATTTCGGAAGATTTAAAAAAAATGTCAATTTTCAAATGCACATGATTATTTTCTTAAATATTCAATTCACTGACAATTTAATTGCAAGTGATGTTCATTTTCAGTAATGATCCTGAAAAATCTAGATGTCCTGGCAATTTCAATGATAATTTAATATGAAAAATCATTCTATGCAGAATTTTCAAGTTAAATACGAAAGTTCACGAACAGTTCGATGTTAAATTATATGTAAATCTACAACATTGAAAATTCAACTAAAGTTATTACTCAACTTTCGAGAAATGTCTAACAATGAACCTGTGAATTTGAGTGAACATCCCTAATAAAAATTATTTAAGAGTAAAGGATATGTGAGGCCTGGAGAAACAGCGAGTGTACGCGAAACGAGAAAAGGGTGGCTATCGCGTAACTGACACGCACTGTTGGTATCTTTATGGTGCCTCCATAAAGCCGCGTAATTGTAAAATATTACCGACTGCCTTGATGCGCACGATAAAAGTCAGTGGTTATAACTGCTGCGGAAAAAAAAATTCGCCTATCTAGGGGTACAAACCTCCCTCCCGCCCCTCTATAACCAGCGCTAACCTGGCAACAGCTTAAATAAATCAGGCTACACGCAGGGAAAACAGCAGAGCCCATTGTATTTGTTTTTACCACCTAGCATACGGTGGTGTATACGCGAGGATAGTAATGCTCTTCAGTGGTGTTGGGAATCGTGTATATCACTCGGGTCTACTGTACATAGAGGGCGCTTTTTTCAGCCGAGAAAACCGATGGTGAAAGTGCGAGTTGGCGTTGCGCCTTGACGCATCCATTTTATGCTCTTTGTTGAATAATTTATCTATGACGGTACGGCATAATAATTTTGTACTGTTGCTTCGAACATGTTAAGAGGAATTCTGTTTATTTTCAGTTGATGATTAGTATTATTCATGGGGCATAAAGTGGGATAAAATAGCATTGAATGCCAGAATATTCTCGGAATAATGGATTTATGTAAGATGATGAGTACGTCATATATAATATTTCGGAGAGGGCTTTGTTGGTGGAAGATGATAATCGTGAGCATCCGGTTGATATTCGTACAGAAGACAATACAAAAGCCTTCACGGTCGGTACCTGATTCTGCTGTCGGATTCTGTCAATAACTAGATTCACTTCAGATCGAGACAACTGCTATTTGCACGCAATATTCGATGACATCTGATCTTCATTTTGATGAAGATGATGTATTTTCAGGTGAATTGGATCTGAAATTAATTGTTGTGACAATCATCAAATTCTAGCCCATCCAAATAATGTTGAACTAGGGACGAAAGCTTCTCCCATTCATTAACGGACTACCCCTTTGTTAATGTAAGCAAGAATAAGCATCAATTGAATCTGATCTGTCATCATTTTGAGATCGCACATGAAACTTCATTTGACCTCGAGAAGGATCTCACGGTGAAATAGTTCCTCTTCCTGATCTCATTGCTTTCTTTCAATAGGTGATTGTCTGCTTGGATTCCTAACAGATTACTAATTTTTTTTCTCATATATTTATTGAGAAAGACCTTCATGATCTGGCAATGCAGTAGGAAAGCTACTGATGCTAGTCGTCTTATCAATCACGAAATCTTATTCCGTCCAAATCTCAGCCACACAAAGCAGCAACCATTTCCATTAAAGGACAATCCCCTTTCTCGTTCTCCCACATTTGCATGTTTCAAACCCTCTAACTCAAAGAAGATGATGATCAACCCACAGTTCCACAGTACTAAGATCTCAAACTCCTTTCAAAATGGACTATTAACCTGCGGATAACTCACCTAGACTAGGACTCGACATCCATCAGACGAAATTTTCAATGAACCATTTATGGGAATCCAAGATGAATCCCAATGCAAAGCAGCTTCTATTGCTGATGTGGTTGAGATACTATTTTTCTAATTAGCCCGAATCAGAAATACTTAGAAAGTCGTTTTATCAATCACGAAATCTTATTTCATCCAAATCGTTCCCACAAAAAGCAGCAACAATTCCCATCAAAGGACAATCCTCTTTTCCTCCATCTGCTTTTCCACGTTCGAAGCCCCCCATCTCAAACAAGATGATCACCATGACAATCAACCCGCATTTCCCCAGCAATAAGATCTCAAAAACCCCTTAAAATGAAATATAGCCATGCATATGGCACACGCGTCTGCAAACGGCTCACCTAGACTATCCACTTTATTTCTCTGAACATGACGTAGGCAATGGTTAGCCAGCGGTATACCACACCACCATTCCACCTGTCCCACTTCACCGTGCACCGGGCATCTGCGAGGAACACACAATTCCAAGTCGTAAATGCCCACCCCGTGGTTGATACTCCAACGGGTGGCTGTCGTCATACACTAGGAACGTGTCGGCGGTTTAGAGGGAAATAACCAAGCGGCTGTAGAATTTCACAGGTGTACTGTGACCCACTCCAGAAAACCATACTACAGCCACAATGTACAGTATTTTCATTCTGAATTTGAAATGAAAATTCCAGGGAATAGCTGCACCATCCAAGGAAGGTGGAGGGAAGAAGTGACATCAGTCGGTTGTAAAAGTCACTCGTAGGAGAGACACAAAATGTGTTTTAGGTGGGAAAGTTGTGGCATTGATGACAGTCGTAAACCCGAGTGTCGTACTCATACGAGAGTTCTTTGAAAGTTTATTGGACAATCATAGGGACCGTCTGGATTTTAATACTTAAATTATGTCAGGGATGTGAGCACGTCATGTCAATTATTCAGTTATACTGAAGCCGAAAAAATTCATGGTCACAGAGTTTTTCATCTGACCTCGTAGGTAAAATGAGGAAACCATAATAGTCGAGGAATGAAGTGCAAAGTGTATAAAAAGTCTATAAAATCTCCTGAAAAATGCACAATGGCAACTGGCAGAGCCATTACCCCCCTCTCCTCTTCCAAAAGAATGCATTCAAAATGCTACAAAATAAAAAGTTGTGGTGGAATGAGAAGACCTGAGGAGAGTAAAACAAGCAATATCGAGATGGAGGTGGAGTGAGTGAAAAGAATAAACGTAGTGGCCCCATTGGAACGTGATTGGGCCGATGTGGTATGGGAGAGGAGTGAGGAGAGAGGATAAAAGCCAACCGCCATAAAGCCATTGATAGAGGTCGTTCGAGTCGGTCGTTAATGGCATGGAAAAATAGCGGACGCTCGCTCGCGCCCAAGCCAAGCTAACTTTTCTGAGTTCGCTGTACAGCGGAAGGGGAGGAGGTTGGAAAGAGGGTAAAGGATGCAATCCTCCGTTGGTAGGGAGGATGAGAGGTATGTGCACGTGACCCCGGTTCGAACGTCTATGGATTACATCCTCTTTTCCACCGAATATATGGACTTGTGTATTTCCATGTATAGACGATGCAGGGGCGCCAGAGTTGCCAGTCTTTGGGCGTTAGTGGTTTTGCTAAAGTTCGTGAACCTAACTCCTGGCACAAGTACAGGGGGGTAACTTCAACCCCCCCGCTGCACCTTCCCAACACTGGTATTTATATTGGTGTAAGTGCAGAAGCAAGCAGAAGCGTCAGACTAGGCTATATTCTAGGTCCTATACAGAAATGATAGTGGGGGTAAAGAGGAGTTGCACATGCTGTTGGGTTGTATGTACTCTCTTAACTCTTCGCTGAGGTTTCGAATGAGCCTCATTTCAACCCATCACGGTGGGAGTCAGGGTACATATACTCGGGGCATATAAACACACTGTGCACGCTCACCAACGTTGACTTCTCAACGAGTCGGTGCATACCTTCTTTCTTCTTCATTTATCCGCTCGCCCCGTCTCTCCCAAAACCTCGGAACACTTCTTCATAGATGTATATGTGTCAGGTGGGGTGGCTAGCAAGGTGGATTCTGCCTGTGTGCCAGTGCTCCAAATCTTGGATACAAAGTGCACGTCAACTGCGTACATATGTTCAGTTGGGTTGGGGTGCTCAACCCTATAAGGTTTTAAGCTTTTCTGAGTGGAATGCTTATTGGAGGGAAGGTAGAGTTTGTTTAAGACTGGAGAAAGAGCACACGTGCGGGTCCGGGGAATTGGTTACGTGGCGCGGTTGGCGAATTGTCAGGTTTGGGGGAGCATGATTTTTTCGGAAAGATTCAGAAGATTCTCAGGAAGTCTCATTCAAAAAATCTCTTTCGCTTAGGCAAAATTGACACTCTCAGGAGATCAAATCGAGATTTTTTTCTTGTCTTAAATTAGAATTTTCGAGGGAATTGAGATTTTTCTGTTTATAAATAACACTTGCTAGAATCTTCAGCTCAGATTTTCCGGGTCGGTGAATTTCAAGTCCAAAATTGAGTACATTGCGATTTTTAAGTGAAAAACGGAGACTTTTCGAAATATCAGATAGAGGTTTGGAATTTCCAAATTAAATTTTGAGATTTAAAATTGGGATTTTCAACTCGAAAATTCCGATTTTCAGAACTTTCTCAATTAATATTCTCAAGCCCAAAATTGAGACGAACTTACAGAGTTCAAAAGAATTTTTGGAGAATTAACTACAGATTGGGAAGTCTCAAATTCCGGTATACGTACATAAAATATCAATTTTAAAGGCATAAGCTGAGACATTAAGGTGGAAGAAAATCAGAAATTGAGACTTTAAGACTAATGTTTTCAGAGGCATGAAAAATTTTCAAAGAGTGGTTTTAAAAATAATTCTTAGGGGACTTTTTTCGAAATAATCACATCATCCCCAAAATAATTGAATGCATCATACATATTCGGATTTAACTCAAAGATGCCCTGCCAAGTCCTCATTAATTTCTCTCTCATTTCTTGCGAAATATAAAGGGATGAAAGAACATGAATAATTCCCGTAATTTCGGCCATAAATTATTGAGACTCATCAGCGTCAAGCCTCGTCGACTTATCCAGGTCTTGTCTAGAAGGATTTCACTTCGTCGTGTTCTGCTCCTTCCCCCTCACCCAGTATCCAATTTCTGGGGACCGGTCTTTACACTCTCCTAATTAGAGTATTAATTATACCAAAAAAAACCCCGGAACGCCGATTTAATTCCGTGAGGGCAAATTATTTCCTTCTGGTGACTGGTTCTCAAGCAATTGTCAAGTTTGAATAAAACAATGAGAGTAATTTCAACCTCTCAAAATGGAATCATATGGTCCCTCTAAAAAAAAGAGTGATGTAAATCAATCCCGGTTTTATACCATTTTCACCAATTTTTCATTTGTCTTTTTCCACCCCTCAGACTCTGCAGCGTCGCTTCTATCGATGCTATCGAGACGCGGGGTATGAGAGAGTGCGTTAGGGAAAAACGCAAATTCAGCCGCAATCGAGTGCGCCAATTGCCGAACGCAGTACCCCTTCGATTAACAAAAAAAAAAACTAAAAGGCACAAAAAAATTGTGTTTCCAGCCATGCTCGACTCCGGGATTAACCTCCAATCCCTCAAAAACCCGCTACGATCATTCCTCCGCCTGAGTGACTTCGTTGTGTATTCTGGAAAACTATGGGCCTCTCCACTCCATAAAAATTACCTGAATTAAATAAAAAGCCAAATAAAGGAATAAAAACCGAGAAAAAAAAGGGGAAAATGAGGAAGTGAGTCGGGAAAAGTATTTTCTATTGTTTGCTTTGCTGTGTTTGGGAAGAATTATTCGGTCGGTGCCTATAAAATTGACTGCATCCGATAAAACCTCTCTTTTTAGATTTACGAGATGTTAAATTACGATTTTTTAAAGTCTCAACTGGCGACTTGTAGAAGGTTTATGTGGAGATTCACAGCTCGAATAGAAACTTACAAGGCTAAAGTGAAGAATTCCAAAAAGATCAAATAGAAAATTTAAATTTCAAATTGATAATTTCAAGTACAAAATTGACGTTTTCGTAAGTTACAACTTCGAAAGTTAACTAAAAGCTAATTAAAGTTAATTAAATTAACTTTAATTAGCTTTTAAATTGAATATTTAAGTGGAAAACATTCAAAAGTTTATCATTTGAAATATTCAGGACATTTTGACTGATTTCTAAATGAGGCTATCAAGAGGATCAAAGAGATATTTCCAAGTTTCAAATCGAGATTTTCAAACCTAACCTTGAAACATTCAAATATTAAATTATATTCTGAAAATGTGAACTAGCCAGTAAAAAAGTTTTCAACTTGACACTTTCAAAAGATACAAATTGAGATGTTCACCTTTACAATTGTGGCTTCCAAGCCTCACCTCAAAACTGTAAAAATTTCCAATTACGTTCTAAAAATCTCAATTCGAAAAATTCAATAGTATATTTCTCATTTAGAAAAAGTAAACAAGTCACGCAAAATTACGGCCCGAGTCGAAGGCGACGGTTATAACCACATGGGGAACCCTTGTCTGATTCCGCTCTTGAGGGTTGAACGCGATTTGTATGCCGAAATGGTCAAAAGTGAGCGCTTCTACCAAAAAGTTTGAAAAATTAGAATGCTCACTTTCCTTTCATCTGAGTAAAAAAAATCTGAAGTTTCAAATTGACTTTTTTCTATACATTTTTATATATCCTATGATTTATCACGAACATCTCCAAAATTTAACGATCCCACGTATGGCGTACCTCCAACCACCCCTTGCCATTAGCCATCGTGAGGCTCTCGTCAATCCACGACCAGACCGAAAATAACAATTGGCAATAAGCCGGAACCACGGGACGAGCTTTTCCGCATATTAAATCGTCGGTTTGCCGAAATATTTCGGGAAAAAGCCTCTGGGGGGAAAAACGGATACAAGTTGGCGAAAAAAAATTGCATCGAACGTGATTAACTATAGGAACTAGTGGGTATTTGCGATGTATAGGATATTGAGCCCAAAGCAGTCATTGAGCTCTGAAATATTGGTGTCTGTACTGGTGAAATACACTCGATGAGAATATAGAGTGTAGAGTGAAAAAACGAGTGCAAGGGGATGATGGCATTGGAAAAAGGTGGTAGGAAAGGTGGCCGGTGGGGTGGAGGAGGGATGGAGGAATTGTCAGGGAGGCTAACCCGGCGGTACAGTCTAGGTGTCTGCGTGTGTGAGTTTGAGAGAGCGAGAGAGAAAAGAAAAGACGGGGGTGAGGAGTGTCTGCTACGCGGGCGGAATAAAACAATGCTTCCAAAATAAGGCGAAAAAAAGGGGAAACTGGAGAAGGAGAATGAGGAAGAAGAGTAGGGAGGCGGAGTGGACGCTTGAGACGGATTGCTACGACTTACCGGCACGTCTTCAATAGATTTATATTTATTAGTTCGGATAGATATGTCGATTTTACCGTAAATAATAGATCGGGGAGGAAATTTTCAGTGATTTGTGCGACTTCGGAGGATTTTTGGCTTGTCTATGGTATTTCGAAGAAAATTAGTGGGAGTACATAAAATGGTATTGTATATTGAGACTCAAAAGTTCTAATTTCCCATTTGACAATCGTAAATTGAGATTTAAAAAAAAATCCAATTTAACCCTCCAACAGTTTCACTTGGAATTTGAAACTTAAGACTTGAAGAATTCAATTTGAGATTTGAGAATTACAAATTGAGATTTGGAAACCTCAAGTTAAAATTTAAGAGTCGCAATTTGATGCGTAAACGACTAATGTTATGACTTTTAAACGCATTAAATTCCAAGCTAAAATACTCAAGTCCACCAGTTTAGGTAAGCCTAGGCCAAGCCTGCTCCCTCATTTTTTCAAAAACTTATATGATGAATTCATAGAACTAGCCACATAATTAAAGCAACAATATTAAACAAAATATTGTTATCTCTAAAGACAAGACCTCTACGATCACACAAGACAAAGCTCGTCTACCTTAACTGTTCTCAAATCTCCTCCTCGTTCTAACCCCTCAACTCCAGACTGGACAACTTACCTGAAACAGAAGAAAAAAAAAACTCATAAATTTCTCAACAAGAACCATGAAAGAAAAGCTTAGAAGAAAAAAATAGAAATCCCGAAAGACAAAATGAGCTCATTTGTTCTGCCCTATTCCAGCAGCAGCCGAGTCTGACTTGATAAAGTAATGCATTGCCCCGGTGGTCATGCGACTCGTGCGCACGAGTGTAAGTGCAAAGCCATGTAGACCGCCTCCAGTGACACCTAACGGTACTTACTCAAGTAGCACGTGAGTTAATAATTATTAAGCAACGGATCGGATATAAACAGCAATCTAAACAGCAAACGATTCTTTGTTCCTGCCGAGAAACGATTAATTAATTTACACAACGTTTTTCTAAGGATGAAACAGTCTACACACGAGTAATTAGAAATAGTCTTCACAGACCAGAATTACAACTACTTTATAACAGCAATAAGTAACTATATAGAGAAGAACAAAATGTGGGTATATTTTTTTTGTTCCGTTCTAAAGTGAAATATTTATTAATTTCCTCAAAAATTTAACATTTTTTTCAAGGTTATAATATTCATTGGTTTCCCAATAGATAATCAATACAATCGACGTATGTTAAATTATTTGAATTGCAATTCATTATTAATAATATCAATATAGGAAGATGAAAATCGAAAACATATCAATGGTTTATCCTCTAAGAGATTAAAATAATTAATCATTACAAAATCAACTCATTGTGAATATCTAAAATTATCCTTAAAGATTGATCATAAAATTTTCTCAAGAGATCCCCAGAACTTTAAAAGAATCCATAAATTATGGGGAATCTATATAGAGTATCCCCTAAAACTCTCTTGAAATCCTTTGAATGTCATGAAATGGAAAGCAGCGATTTTTCCGAGTAATCATCCCCTTAATCAAACGAAAAAACTTAAAATACACCATTTAATTACAAAAACCATTGAGAATTGCAAATATCCCGAATGAAATGATTAAAAACTCATGACTATTCTTAATGTGAACTGTAATTCTTTTCATTGTCCTTCATAAGCAGGATAATACAGCGGTAAGAGGTGGAGGTTATTTCACCGGATTTACCGTGGATAGCTGAAAGGATGACACCAGTGAAAACGGACGCATTAAACGTTCCAAGTCAGACGCATACAACCACACGCCCCTCTCCCAACTCCTATTTTTTTCACCAGTCCTTTTATTTCGTTCATATCTGGGTAGAATTTTGCCCCCATTCACATCTTTTATCGCTCCACTACTGCGTAATTTCGTAAAACACCTGAGCGGATATTAGGTATGTGCTAGCCAAGTACAATAAAAAAAAAAACGGCGAGGGCAAATACAAAGACGTATAGTTGTAGCCCAGGGGGTGGAATCGTCTCCTTACTAACGCAGAGTTTGTGCGTCGTACGTGACTGGGATTTTGGTGAGGATTGACGTTGGATCTTGGATAGCGTTACGCTTTACAATCATGAACTGTTAGGACTGCAGAATGAGGAAGGGAGGATGAGAGACGGGCTTCGCCGGCACCCCCACAGGGATTTCTCGGGAGACAAAGGGAATTTTGGAGGATCTGGAGTATATTCGGGGGGGAATGTATACTCTTGCTAGTTGATCACATTTTGGGAGATTGAAATGGATGGGGACAATAATCCGAGAGAGGAGAAGAATCACTTGGATGAATCTGAATGGTCTTTTCAGTAGGAACGACTGGTACTAGTTGAAATTTTATGGCCCAAAAACGTAGCGGCGTGACTTGGCGTGCGACATGGAATATCGCGACAGTAGGCACTTTAAGAGATGCGGAAAATCCCTCTGGTATTATTGTCACGATACAGAGGAGTGTCAATGTAATTCGAGCTCCAACTCTGTGGACAAGACTGCCTCATAACCTTAAATTTCAATAAATGAAACGTGTTCAAAAGGAGTATATCACATCCGCAAATTACCATACTCACAACCGAAGTTGAATCACTATATCCTGACAATTGCACTTCAGAAGAGTCCCTTATTTCATTCAATTTCACTCACTCATACTCTCGTCATTTTCAAATATCAATAAAACTTTATCAATTGTTTCGCTGAGCGATTCGTCAATAAACCGAAGATCATTACATTCACGAATGGATTAAATGATGGATGCAGACGTAAGATTGAGGCAGACTCGTCGGAGTACTCACCGACGAGTCTGACGGGATACGTTAACACTGCGTTGCTCCGGGACCTACGCCAGATCGCAGCAATCTTCTATGGCACAAAATCGCTCCAAATTCCACACGGCGACAAATGTATTTTCTAACTTAGGCGATAGTGCAATATTTTGTTTGTATCGAGCGCAAATGTGGTTTGTGGCGAGTGGCAGGGTCATTTACCTTCGACTCATGGATATACTCCCAGGAACCAACAAACATTTTTAAGCGCTCGTTAAGAAAATTAGTATATTTCGCAACAAGTCAAAAACCACTTTTTTCACGAGTTACCAACATAATTTTTCATCTCAATGTGTCGAAAGCGTACGATAATGAATATTGGGGCGATATGTACTTTGAGAGACACAGAAAATTCCCGACATATTTCTGCTGTGTCGTGGAGCAGTGTCAACCTAATTTGATCTTAGACTCGGTGCGCCAACGGTCTTATAACCTCAAATTGTAATAAATAAAATGACCCAAAAGGAATATATCACATCAGGAAATTGACATGTATTCGCCAATGATTGTTTTCGATTGCATTCGATTCAGATCTCTCGATTCTTATCTTTCTTAAACGTCAATAAAACTTAATTAAATGTTGTACTATGCAATCCATCACTAAATCAAACATAATCACGTACGCAATGAGATTAAATGGTGCGTGTAGACGCGAGGTTGTAGCGCTCTTCGCGTAGTACTCATCAGCTGCCTTGTCGAGACATAGCCCTGCAGCATCGCTATTGGCTTAATGCGTGAGAGGATGTCGCGAATGACGTTGCATCCCTCGCCACGGAATTACTTCAGATTACTCCCGGCAAACAAAAAGAGCGAAGTAATCATCAGCAATATCACTATAATTATCATCAGACTACCATTTTCATCTGGAAATCTTTACTTCTGAAGTACTTCTCGCCAGGGATAAACAAACACTCGGCAATCAGGTTCAATCCTAACAATTATAGATCTAGTCAATCTGGGTCTCATTAGTGTGCAAACATTAAACCAAGACCAGCTAATGCCGAGCAAATCCTAGCTCTTGGCTGGCCGACTGCTTATCTATGGCAGCAGCAAAGATTTCCTTTCTCTTCAGGAAGAACTACATGAAAGAACTAGATAATCATCAGCAATATCCTTATAATCATCACCAGACTCTCGTCTCTGTTTTAGATCCCTCGGTTCAAAAGTACTTCACGCCCTTCTAGACTAGCTGCAATCGCATGAAGATATCCAGTTCACGTACGACCTAGCTGGGACCTTTATTATTCTGGTCGTGGTACAGACAGTAAGTATTGAACAGACACGGAGTCTAGTTAGCGGTAATAACGTCATCAGGATTTCAAGGGCTCTGCTTGTAGCACTTCTGCGTGAGTCGGTCAACGGGCGGTCTGGATATCAACGACTTAAGGAGAGCGAGTGAGGCGGATACATACCTATTACTCAGGTGAGAAACTGAGGAATGTTGTATTGTTCAATTAAGCCAAATAGCCAACACTAATACCTCCTCTCTTTATTTACTCTTTTTATGTACAGACTGTCGTACGGCCACTGTTCCGGCTTCACACCAAACCTCTTCAGTCTCCAGCCAATCTCCCAAGACGTGCTGCTCCATTTTAATGACACACAGTTATATTCTCTCCCGTAATAGCTAACTAGAGAGTGACCATAGAAACGTGTTGGCAATCCTCTATGTGTTCTGGGCTGTCCTCGTCTTCTTCGTTATTTGGCTCTGCTATTTCAACGGAAAGAAATGAAACTTAAATGAAATTTCGGCCGATTGAAATTGGTCAAGTAGAGGAATACATGTACAGGTACCCAGTGGGAAATTTTATGATATATAATAGCTCGTGGGAAATTTAGAGGGAACTCCGAACTTTCTGTTGATTCGGTAATGTTTCGGATGGTAAATTCATTCCTCCCGACCATTTGCTTATAAATTGTTTGTAGAAGTTTGCAGTGCACTTTTGATATTTGCAAAATAGTCAATTCGTAGAGATACAGAAAATAATTCCATAGTATATACTTTTACAAATTATCGACTTGGAACATTTTTTTAATGATGAATGTGTTCAAATGAAATGCGATATCGGTTGAATATTCATTAGATCAATTAAACATCAATTGAAAATATCCCCAGTGAGAGACTGCCTGTCGAAAAAATGTGCGTACTAATCTCACAAACGAAAGAGAGATTTTGAGGGTGAAGGAAGAGAGGGTGAGAAGGGATGGAGCTTCACAGACGGGTGAGAAACGTGGGAGTGAGGGAGGAGAAACTTCGACAATCCTATTGGCGAATGCCTACGTGCCACCGTGCAGTTATTACCTCTCCTGTGGAATCAAATCTTGTGGGTCTACGTGCTCGCCGATGTTAATATTGAACTCATTCCAAGAATCAGTTATGTGCGGAGCTGGCTCTTTTGTCAATTTTTGGTTATTATTGGAGATCCCGTCAGGCGGGCAATATTGCTCTCGGACAGGTCTCGGATAATTCAGAGAAGACTATTATTCTTTGTGGAACTGGGAACTGAGATGAGCAGTCATTCCTCGCGAGGAGAAAAATTATAAATAATTGTTTCTAGTGGATTATTGAACTTTCGGTGAAGCATGATGAACGTTTTATTGTAATTTCTCTCATATACGATGGCATTTTTTAATTATCAGGAATAATACGTTTTAATACCTGTTGGAATAAAAAAAATTTCAAAATGGAATTATCGACAACTCTCTAATTATAAAAATTATTTATAGATTAACTGACAATAACATTGATCAATTTCTATAAGCTCATCTGACCCTTCAAACCCATTTAATCCTTATATTCAGCAGACCCATCAGAACTGTATGGCCCGGACATCCAGCTGGCCCGTATGCGCATGTGATTTTTGACTGCGTCATATGAATCAGAAGTGTCAAATGAATTCCATTGCTGAGTTGGATGAGTATAAGGATAATATGAGTAATAAAATAGTCGAATAGACAGTGAGAATCCTCATCTCATTCCTCGCATCCATCTCACCTCTAGAAGCCTTTTGGAAACGCTCAACTCATCTAACCCTCGAAATCCGCAATAATTTGTGTATGCTCTGGGAATAATTGAAATTGCGAATCGAATTGATCAGTTGGCAACTGATGAAATGCGCCATGTACATTTCAGTGGATGGGGCTGCGTCAACCCTTAGCGACTTAATCGCAACATTTGCGAACACGAAAGCGAGACCGATGCTTACAAAGCACATGGGGTTCTGACAGTGTTAATTTCAGATGATAGATACTAGGTACAATGCAAATGTACCTCACGCGATGGAGAAAGATAGGTGATGAGGATTGAAACACGCGGGTACATGCACCCAGGGAGAGGAGGGTCTTGCCGACCACTGGGTTTCTGAACTTCCTCCTACCATCCCCCCTTGACGCTGGCTCATCACCCTTGGGTCCCAGGGGGATTGCACTCGGCTCTTATGCAATTATCACGTTACCAAGACCAGCGGCATCGCGATGGACTCGATGTATACATGAAACTAGAACACGGGAAGGAAATCGAGCAACATGCAAATGTCTCCTCCGGGGCTCAGAACATTTTGAAGATGAAAACAATGAGAATGATGGGGATGCTCTGGTAAAGGATTCGATCCGAGGCCTGAACCGTTTAACCATTGATTAAAGAGTTAACTGTTTTCTATTTGGTAAATCAATGTTGAGAAGATATAGAGGTCGAATACTGAGAGATAGTAAGTATCTTCAACACAAGTCAAAAGAAAAAATCATCAGACTTTGAGGATGTAAAGCGGAGGCAATCACACGGAAATCTCAATTTTAAAGTAAGATTCAAGTGTCCAATTTTCATTTTTAAAAGTAACATCTTTAGGATTGGAAATGGTAATTTCAGACTTGGAAATCTTTATTTCATTCATTTGCAAAATTAATTTGGCAGTTGGACATTTCAATTTTGTCGATCGCAACAATGTAGGTTGAGATTTAGTTCAAGACTAAAAAGAATGTGGAACGCTATCTAAATTTTCCGTTTTTGATGTAAAAAGTATTTCATTGTGAATTGATGTTAGAAAATGAGTTGATACTTTTCGAAGAATCAAATTGAGATTTTCAAATTTTAAATGAAACTTATCAAGTTTCTAATATAGATTCTTGAAAATTTGTAGTTCTCAAAGTTTTAATTAGAGAATTTTGAAATTTTTGGGAGTTGAAAAATTTCCTTTTAAAAGCCTTTTAAAAGTTGACATTGAAAGCCTCGAATCTAGATTTGACTAATATTATGAGTGCTTCGAGCCTCAGATTGAGAACTTCCGTTAAAAATCGTTAATTGATCGCACTGGAAACAACAAGTTGAAATATTCTAAGGACTCAATTTGAGATCTTCGAAACTTCAAAATGAGTATTGGCTTTTCGGATAGATCTGATGTCACTCGCGATTCGCAAAATTCGTATCATTCAACAAAATGCCCTCATCACATGAGTCAACAAATTCCCATAAACAAAGGGACAACGATGCATGCTCACGGCTCAATTAAAAAACCCACCGTTGGAATGAAGCATGTGCGCGATGGAGAAAAAAATCGACAGCGTTGCATTCAGAGCGTGAGTTGCAAGTTTGTCATTGAGCGTCAGCAAGATGAAACGCGAAGAGGATGGGTGAGAGGCGCTAGTTGCCTGTTTTTCGCTTCATTGTGATTACTAAGCCATGCAGATAATCAACCGACGGGTGAACAAAACGAAGACATTTGACAGCCTCATTGCAACCAAATGTTGACATTAATACTCAAATAATGAATGAGAATTGGCGCAGATAATTAATGAGTCTTAATTCTCATGCGGAGATTGGAGAATTGCAAATTGAGAGGAGGCATAACATTTTAGAGTTCACTGGCCGATAGTACACCGAGACTAGTCCACGGATAACCAATGATGGCTGACCACTGACCAAAAGTCGGCCTTGTTGCATCTCGACTGTGAGAAAATTGTAGGGTCCTTTGTAAATTAAAAATCTTGATTTTAGCCAAAGTTTTTTTAGTCAAAGTTATGATTCAAACTGTCAAACCTTCAATTGCGATCTTAATTTTTTTTTATTTGCTCATTTTATAATGTGGAAAACTTATCAAACTTCCAAAAGATGAAAAAGTAATTTCACGGCTCATTTTTATTGGAGACATCGGACTGAAGACTTAGTTATACCTATCGAAATAAATCGGATGAAAAAAACGTGAAGATACAATGTTATTCGACCGGAGAAAATATAGAAATATCACGAAAGAATGGAACAAGAAAGAAAACAATGTCTACGACATTCTCAAGACTAGTTTGTTCAGATATTGCTGCTGATGAACTCATCCTCCTGTCCTTTTACACTATCTCTGCGCATATCATGCCATTTCTTAAGCATACACAAGTGCAAAGAAATTTGTCGGGAAACTCCAGGAATAAAACCCTTTAAAAACTTTTGATTTCTTCATACAGCCGTTTCCAGCGCTAGAAACAACTGACGATGTAAGAGTGCAATTTGTATTTTCGCCTCAAGGGAGCACCGCACAGCAGTAGAACCCAGTTGAAAGTCTAGTGGCAATTTTTTTTCCTCTTTTATAGCTCGTTGTCTCTGCAACGAAATTGAGTGCGAATGGCATTCATTGATGCTACGTCGAAGAAAATACGGAGAAATGGTTGAACTCACACGTAACACGCAATAAAAGAATAGGTCAGGCCGTCGGATGCGGGGAAAAGTCAATGAGAGTTGTTAAAAACAAGTAGAGAACACTTTTCTTTCATGGAAACATATAATAAAATATTTATTAAATACGGAATATTGTTGAGAACGAGAATGATGAGCGAGATATTAAAATTTTTTATAATCATAGACTTTTACGGAATTACATTTTGAGAATCAGATAAACTCGGAAAAGTGCATTATTTAAATTGAATACAAGTATTTGATGTTTTTTTATTTCAAGAAATAAGTTGTTAGAAACAAATTAATTTGTTTGCTTGCTTACAAAAAAAGGATTTCATCATATCAAAAAAGAATTTAGTTGATTTATCTATACATTGTTTTATAAATTGAAAAAATGTATTATGTTGGGCTATGTAAATAACTGAATTTATTTATTTGTTTTTCTTCAAATGAATCTTGTGTTAAGGATCACATGAGGTGAGATCGATAATGAAGTTGAGAATTGAGGTTAGATAGATAATCCTCTTTCAATTTCCCAACTCAACAGACCGTTAAATCCATTAAAATTTCACCAATCTGTTGTTGAAGTTTAGTAAATAAATTTGTCTGCGAAATGTTGAATATTTTAATAAATGTCACTCTTATCAAGCCCCTCGACTAGTAATTTCCCGAGCATGTGCGCTAAATACCACGCAGTTGCGAAATCAGCCTATCAAAATTCCTGGCGTCGAGATCTCCAGGACTTAACATGAGATACAACGGCTAGGATGTTGTATATAGATCGACAATAGTTAGAGGCAGTGAACTCAGTTAGTGCTGTTGGGCCGTTTAATCAACGGCGGTGGGCAATTCTGTCGAGTTCTGCGTAAATTAAGCGAGAGAGTGAGTGTGAATGAGTTTGTGTGTGTGTGTGTGTGTGTGTGTGTGTGTGTGTGTGTGTGTGTGTGTGTGTGTGCGTGTGTGTGAGAGAGAGAGAGAGAGAGAGAGAGAGAGAGAGAGAGAGAGAGAGAGAGAGAGAGAGAGAGAGAGAGAGAGAGAGAGAGAGAGAGAGAGAGAGGATACTCTTGAGCGACAGCGATGTACAGGGATGACATCAAAGTACCCGGAATATCAGAGGACAAATCCACCGGGGGCTACAGGAAAATTAATTCATCCATTTTTAGGGTAGCAGAGCAATCTTCACTGTCCATGGACGCAGATACGCTTTGGAATTTCAATTAAAATTTTTAATTCAATAACGGAATCAACATTTACGTCACACGGGGATAAAAAGATAATCGAATGAGTGTCATTGTAATCCTCACCTTTGGCTCGGATGATAGTACCACATGAGTCGGATGGCACTTTTATCGGCTGATAACGATATCGAAATGCCGTCGCATCAAATGCCCGAGTGGAAATTAGATCAGGCAAGCCTCAGGATTGATCCGAACTTGATATAACGGTGGTCAGGTTCAACTGATCAGGCAGTACCTGATGAGGAA